>SNQJ01S0024567.1:60162-70244 GCA_010110895.2 Picea sitchensis | reverse complement strand
TAACTTTCCCTTGTTGGTTATGTGATTATGCACATTTAACCTAGAACTAGGTGTATACAATTTGTTCTAGAATCTTTTGATCCCATCTTATTTAAACTGTTGTCTTTATTAGGGACACTTCCTTTGGGCCATTAGTTTTTGAGCAACTTGACAACTGTATCAAACTAGAAGTTTGATTCTTCATTTGGGAAAAAAGAAACAATTGTTTGTTCAATAATAAAAAGTTTTCCTAGTTTTATGGAGCACTACTTTGTGCGTATCTATAGTGGTAGATTTTCATCTAGTGTAAAAAGTTGAAATGGAAATGATGCATTTGCACCAATTTCTCCAACATTGGGGAGGAGCTCCATGAATGATGAGTAGTAAACCCTAAATAGTAGGAAACCACTCTTGGCACCTTCCTAAATGACTCTTGGCTTTTCTATCCTATTTGGCCAACCTACTTTACAACTTTCTATCCTCATCCAAAATAGGATCATGTGGACATATTTACAATAAAATTAATTAAAATACATTTTCTCCATCTATGTGATCTTTCATCTGATTTGTCTCCTAGTTCTTGCAAATTTGACCATGGCTCGGGGACTAGTTTGCTTCATAGTTACAATCAGTGACTTGCATACGTAGGCCTTCTTTCCTTTGTTTGTCCTCTTGGATGGATGATAAGAAAACTCCACAAATGTAACACCCCAGTTGTGACCCCCAATGTAGCATTGTATATTTGTAAGTATTATGAATGGTTGCGGTCCAAGCGATGTAATATGTATTACATTATACATTGAAAATAATAAAATGGAATATATTGCCAGTTGTATATGGGTAAGGACTAGAGTAATGGGGGGCTATGATTCCATAAAAGAGGGGGCTTAATGGGGGTTTTGAGGGGTTTCCACATGCCTTGAGTCTTAAGCCATCTTCATTAATTAGTTTGTCATTTAAAACCATTTATTGCTTTGACTTATTTAGCAATCATTGAATTCATGTAAGAGGTTGGGTGAGGAACTCAACCCACCTAGTTGTGGCAACATGGGTTGAGTGTAATCATCATCAAGTGAAGAGTAAGAGTCAAGAAAGCATAGGAGAAGAGGAAATTTGAGTAGGAAGGAAGAACATTTTTTATAGTTAGCAAGAAATGAGGAAAAATAGAGATGAGTGTGGGAAAGAGTGGCCATCCATAGTGAGTATTGAAGACAACTTGATGAAGTTGGTAATTATGCTAGGAAAGAGGCCGTTATGACCGTGAGTGATTTTTTGTTGAGAAAATTACTCAAGAGAAAGTGAGCTTGTTGTGTGAGCACTCTTGTTGTAGTTGGATTTCTTGGAGCCCCCAGTAGAGAGATTCTTGGTTGGTCTATGCCAGAGCCCTGGAGGAGATGTAGCTTGCTTGAGGGACTGTGGTGCAAAGAAGGAAATATCATCCCTTGGGTTATGCAGATTGATGGGCGGTTGGAATTATAGTAGGAGTCACATCACTGTGTTTTAGTGGGTTTTGAGTTGCTTATAGTGGATTGTAGACACCCATAGGAGCTTGTTTGTCCTTATGGAATCATAGCCCCAACTTGAAGGTGACTTGTTGCAGAGAGAATTGGTACAACAAAGCCTATGGTTGGGAGGAACGTCTTTCATTTGTAGCGAGTTGTGAAAAACATTTTAAAAGATAAGTGTTTCGATCACTGCATCATTTRCAATTTTAATGCTAGGACTGGATGTTGCATTCACTCTATATTYTGTATGTATGAAAGTTGCAGTATGTGTTTAATTATTTTTGTTCATGTTTAAACATTTACATTCGTGARTTTTAAGAATTAATGATAATAGARTACAAGTATTTCATGTTGCACACATTTTATGCACTTGAATCGATATGTTGGTTGTTTTTAGTAGTAATGTGACCCAACCAAGGCTTTGGGTATGTTACAATAAACATTCACTTGAGGATGCCCATGAGCAACATGGAATTTCATCAAATGTGCACATGGAAGAATGATAAGCGACATTTGGTTTGAATGTTTGGAAATAAGTAAATGCATGGAGAATATTGGAAATATAAGACTGTGAGAGCAAGTGGACTTTGTGAATTCACCTCCTTTTTACTGAAATGTGAATGATAGTGGCTCATTTAAGGGTTTCATATCAAGGATTTTCACCCAATGAATTCTTCACAACCTACACCCCCCAAAAAGTTATAACCATGCCATTAATCCTTCAAAAAAATTCATCACGTAGCATGCTACAATATTTATAAGCTTTTGCATTCGACTTTGGTAGTAGCGAGCATAATTGAATAAGGTATGAACATTCATACCTATGAATGTTCATTTCCATGTCTTTGTCCTTCACTTCGTGAATGAGAGCATAAGGGTGACACCATTCTTCTTGTAAGGTTCTTACTCCAACCTTGGATTCACGGTTTCTTGTCATGGAGGTAAACAAATTTGCAAGGCCACTTTCTAACCCTCCATAGAAATATGCAATTAAAAATTGAGCATCAGGTTAAGTAATTAAATGGAAAGCATGACAAAAACAAATGGCTTGCAAGAAACAATTCCACCAACGACTCTCAAACAAGAGCAAACTTTTTGCAACACATAATCTACAAGCATGACAAAGGGATAGAGGATTGCTTCAGGATTAAGTTTTATCCATTGCAACTCAAACTTGAGACTACCAAACTATGAGAAAATGCTCGCACTGAGTTATGAGTAGATATTTTTCATGCAAATAGAAACACATTGGTAGTGTATTTCTCAATAGATTTATGGACTATTTCGAATTCAATTTCTTGCAAAGGCAACTTTTTAAACCCTGAGCCAAGATTGAAATTTATTTTTCTCTGGTAATGGACATTAAAACTCATTCCTTCACATTCCTTCATGTGCAGCTCTATTTCATCATGGTGTAGTAACCCTCCAATATTCAAACAATGGCCTAGTTGATTTCTTCAATAAGTGGGTAGGTCCAGGGATCAATAACCTTTGTGTTCTCACAACACGATTGAAAACACATTGCTATGGGGGTTTCTCCTTCTCATTTTCACATGCCTAACTACATGCTACCATTAAAGATTTAAAATGATACTTCGACAAGCTATAACTTTGCAAATTGATTTCAAGATGGGGAATGTTACTCCTCAATGGCCTTTGGTGCTATATAACTCTTGGAAGCTGAGTATTTCTCTTGCTTGCTTATTGCAAGTGCCTTGGTTACGTTTAGGTCAACACAACTCCATGAGAAATGGTGGGAGTGATTAAGAATGAAGAATGGAAGAATGAGAAAATGAAGGAAAATGGAAGAGTTCAACACCAAATAGAGGCAACATTTCATCGTCTAGCTTGTGGGTAAACCAACCATCACTTCAAGTCACTAAGAAAGCTTTCCAAGGACAAAATCATTGAGGAATAAGGGAATACTGCATTGTGAGGTGAGCCTTCGGATTTAAGAAAGCTCAATAACTGAGTAAAAATGCTAGAGAGCCAAATTGTTGAGGTAGAAGGGCACACTACACTCTAAGGTGAGAAATTTGCCTCTTGGAGGTAAACCACTGACCTTGGGTAGCTAGATCTACAAATCACTAGCCTTGGAGGCTTGTTGACCTCTTACGCTAATGATCTGTCATTTTTAGCTTTATTTGTCAAAAAAATATGTTTTTGGCTTTTTTCTTTGCTAGGGAAAGACAAATTTCACCCACCTCAAGATGCAAGGGAAAATCATTCACTTAGAGGGCCAATTGGATTCCATACTCAAAAAATTTCCTTCATGAGGCAAATTATAGTCTTGGGAAGTCAACAACTTTCCCAATAGAGTAATTTGCTCCTTTACTTGGCGAAATTGCCTCCAGAGCTGCAAAAAAACCTCAAAAATGATTTACCAACTTGAATCTTCTCCCTTGTTAAAAACATATTTAATAAGCTTAAGCGTTGAATTCTTACTATTGTTCAATGTTTTGTGGCTTATTTGACTCATTGGTGGTCATGAGGAGTGATTTAGGCTCAAGTGTTTTCATGGATCTTTGTGCTTAGAACCAAGATTTTAAACTCAATAGATGGCACCTCACAACTATCACCAAGATTCACAAATGAGAATGGGATAAAAAACAACCTTGGAGTAGGCCTCATGAACTATTAAGATTTAATTAAATTGAGTGATGATGATGCCCTTTTTTTTTCCTTCATAAACCCATAACTCTTCCATCCAACCTTAGATCGCCAAACTACTTATTTTTCAACATAGTAGACACTGAGAGCTTTCAAATGAGTGGTTGGAGGCCCTATTCTGAATTCATTTGGTTTACTTTCATAATCTGAGAAGCAAAATCTGCCTCACTTACAATACCTTTTTTTAATCAACACTTTGATAGTTTTGGGCCTCATAATTGAATTTTGTTGATTAACTTGGGTCCATATGCCTAGAAAATGTCTAAGTTTCCCTTTTGGTGTTCAAAACTCAACTTGGTAGATTACCAAAAATGTGTGCAAAGTGCCTCAGAGGCTAAAGTATGGATTTCACATGGACCATTGCTTCATTGAAATCAAAGTTTCTTTGCTCATCTTTCATCCTTGTCATATGGAATTTGATCTGGATTCCAAACATTGTTAAGATCTTGATTCATAAATTAGATACTAAATTGCAAAGGAGGCCTCCAAGCGCCAAATGCATCACCATGGAAACACATAGTAAGATTGTCGATTTGACCCGAAACTTGTCCACGAGATTTCCAATAATCAAGAGTATCCATGATATGCTTAGACGAAGTTGGAAATCAACCTCATGCACACGACATCGAGATTTCCTTGATTTTGTCACTTAAGGTGCCATTCCCTCCACACTTGATATTGCGTTTCCAAAGTTGATATTGTGGATCTTGTGATGTAATTAGCGAGTTGCATGATTATGTTGTATCATTGTTAGATGCGATGAGACATCATTGCCATATGATTCTAATTGGTTTCTTGTTCATTATTGCTTCACGCTATTCCCATGTGCACGTGCCACTAAGCACTTTCCCACTTTTTAACCAAATCCTTGTTTCTTGTACCATCTTGCATCTTTCATTGTATGGATATGCACTTGATTTGTCTTTCAATGTCACCTATGAAAACATGACATAACCACCTACACACTTAGATATGAAAGAACATTCAACCTTAAAAAACACATAAGCCATCAATCATTTGAACATGTCAGTAAGCCATGAAATTTTCATGCATAAGAAAATTCATGCAAGCGATATGCAAAGGAAACACAAATCATATGCAAGCTTAGCTAAATAGAATAAGCATTAATGCACAAACAAGAACACATCAAATGCAACCAATCAAGCTTAAGACATAATGCAAAGCACAAGTTTGCATTCAATCACAAAGTAAAGAAATCAATTAGTATGTTCAATCCTCTCATGCAACTCAATGACATCTATCAAGGTATGATAATTGAGAAAATACCTTTCAAGGATGAAGCTTAACATGAAAATTTTAGAAAAACAAGGGTCCTTAAGTTACCAACTTGGGACTAATTGAGGTCTAAACAAAACCCTCTACAAACACTCCTGCTTGATCTGCCTAATGCTACACAATTGCTTGCAACATTGCATTGGTAGAGCTATCTAGGCATGTTGAGAGAAGTGCCACAACTAAGCTCCTTCGCCTTGTTAGCACCGTGATTTTTGCAGTTAGAGTCAGTCCTAGATGAGTCATAGTCAGTGCGTCAAAGTTTATAAGGTCAGTGACCAAATAAAGAGTGGTTTGAAATTATCGAGTAACGGGTCTGGACATAAGTTGGTTAAAGGGGTGTAAGGTTCATCACATTTAAATCGTAAAGGTCAACTTCCCTAAGTCTCGAGTCATGTCGAAAAAGTGGAAACTATGCACCAAAATATAGTCATGTGGTTGGGATAAAGGTCATGTCAAAAGACATTATGAGCATCATTCCCTAATCATGAAGTTATAAAAGTACAATCATTTGTACTTTGCATACTTCAAAAGTGTACTATTATAACCCTAAATTGCTCTACACATGTATACATGGCCTTGGCCCTCTTACTTTCAGTTTTTGCCAAAGCACTGCTGAGTTGCTCTTCTTAAAAAAACAATTTTTTGAAGATGTGCATGCCCTGCACCATTACTACCCGCGTACATACGCTTGTTGCATCACTACAACTCGCGTACATACGCATGCTGCACCATTACAACCCGCGTATACTTGCAAAAGTTGCAAAAAATAAAAAGTTGCAAGGAATTCATTGAGATTATGGGCTATTGGGTAGTTTCCCAATTAATCCACCTGCTATAGCCTATCACCCAACCGAATAACCATCCTTTTGTCATATAAAAGGAGGTGTTGGGGTCTCATTTCACATCTAAGCATAAGAACAGTGAAACTCTGCCCGATTTCACTTCCCCTCCTTGCCCAAGATATTGCTGCCTTTTGTGAGAAATTGCCTCAACATTCCCTCATTAGCCCCTTCTCCCTCCATTGAACCCATTCACTTCCCAAGAAGAGATTAGAAGGTTGAGAGGAGAAGTTTATAAAAGGTGCACTTGGAGCTTGGTGAAGAGGAGCCCGGACCAGGTTCGCAGAACGGTGGCCGACTTAGATTGTAAAGGTATAATTTATGTTTTATTAATAAAAGAATTACATTTTCTTGTCCCAAATGATGGTGTCTTGAACAATTTTATTGATTTATGCTTGACATTCTAACATCTAACCCTAACTTATATAAAGAATAACATGCTTGTAGTTTTCTGTTTGTCAATCTTTGGATGCAGGTCATCCTTGGGAGGAGGCGTGTAGTCAATGGAACTTCCAAGCGTAAGGAGGTCATCACCAGACGTGGGATTAGAGGTATAGTTACTTGATCTCCTTTTCCTTGCTTTCTTCATACGATTTTTGGTATGTTTGGGGTAGTGTAGAGAATTAATTGACTTTTAGATGATTAATTGATCTGCCTACATTCTGAACCCTGGTGTAGTCATAGGGGGGGGGGTTTTCCCGCTAGCATGTACCCATTACCCAAGTTTGTTACGCAAATATTCAACCTTCTTTCAAACTTCTCGTCACCTTGAATTTACTGTCCTTTTCCATGATTTCATTATGTATTCATTCAAGCATAAGTATTGGTCACCCTTCATGCCTCTCCTTCACTTTTAGAGTTTGTGCGTCATTCATAGTTTTTTTTCCAGCAAGATCTAGAGCCCTTCACTGCGTAAAAGTTATTTGCTGTCAGTCGTTACGTAAGTCTGTTGTTTTGATTTTTCCGTGTCTCCTCCATTGTTTTCAACCATTGCTTAAAGTCTTTTGGAGCTCACTGCAAACTAGCTTTTTGGACAAGTTGTTTCTTCTCACAGTCAGCCTTCTTCCTTCTGAATTTCCTATTGTCGCATTGAGTTTTCCACTGCGCTTAAATTTTCCGTCACAATTTCCTACCGTGCCAAGTCTTCCATTGTTGTTTACTGCCACGCCATGAATTTTTGTTACTGATTTGTTTGCCGCGCAAAGATTCTTGTTGCTACTATTTCTTGTAGTTTCTGCAAAGTTCATCATTCTTATTTGCCACACAAAGAGGGTATTACAATTCATTACTACATGCGTGAAATTAATATATACCAACATCATGGAAACTCCCCAAAGCAAAAGAAAGAATGAGAGAAGTGGTAGGGCCATGAGGTTTGAACCTCAGGATTTGGAGTTAATAAATGAAGACCCGACGATCGGGGCATCTTTTGAACAAGCTGGATGTATGCGTTTCTGTGAAAGGATTCAAGGATATAATGTGAAACTAGCAGAGCACTTCGCCCTCAATTTTACTGGGGTTAGTGCGACAATTGTGGGAATCACTTTCCAAGTGACGGAGGAAACTTTGTCAGCTGTGACAAAGATCCCTCTGTGCGAAGAAAAATGGTTTAAATGTATGCCTTTAGACATTTCATGTTATATGGATTTCATCAAGCCCGAATGTTGAAATCGGAAAATTGGAGCCGACATTCCAAGCAAGTATCTCCTGGAGCCTTTCGAGAAAATTTTGAAGATAATCAAAAAATATTTCACCTATGAAGGAAGGTTCGACAGGGTGTATCCATACCACATCAGGTTACTGATGCACTTCACAGGGAAAAATCCCTTAAACTTACCTTTCTTCTTGTGTCGAAGCCTGGGAAAGATGGCATACAATGTCCAGGCCAAGGTTGATCAGCCGGGGAACAACTTATTCCATTTTCATTAATTAAGATGTTAGTGGTTGAATAATTGAGACATTTGAACATGGACTGGAATTCTTTCTGATTTTGGCTAACATTCCCAGAGACCCTAAAGGAGACATTCCTCTATCTGCAGAGGAATCAACACTTCATAGTTCAAAGGCGAGAAAGGAAGATGTTACTCAAAAAAAAAAGGGAAAGAAATAAAATATTTGTCATTTAGTCAACCAACATCCCAGAAGAAAAGCAGGTCAAGATTGACTGATAAAACTGAGGAGATCCAAGCTCCCAGTAAACCGCGCACCAAGTCCTCTGCCAAGAGATTTCTCATACACACAGTTCAACTAGAGCTTGTTGAAGGTGCAAACAAGGGAATTGATGAAAGACAGGTGGAGTTAGGTGAGGAAAATGCAAATACTCAGGAAATGAAGCAACAACTAAAGCAAACACAACACGTTATAGCCCAATTTTAACAAGAAAACATAGAGTTGAGAAGGCAGCTGGCAGAAAATATTATTGAAACACCAGCTTCACAGAGTCGAGCAAGTCAGTTATCCCCTACCTCGCCCACAACAAGAGAAAATAATGTAAATTGGCTTAAAAAACAGCTCAGAGAGGCCCAAGATGTAATCATTGAGCTTAGGGAGGAAAAGAGGATGTGAGAGGAAAAAATCATGGAACATTTCAAAGAGTGCAGACCGACTATTGATAATGCATGTGTAGCTCTCTCTGGTGCTCAATCAAAACTAAAAAGGAATGCGGTTTTGTTGAGACAGGTGAAGAGTTTGAACAAACGAAACTTGTCTTTAAGAAAAACAGTTAGAGATTTAAGGTTACAGGTGAAGTTGGAGGCAGAAGATAAGGACAAGCTAAATCTCCTAGCTGGAGTTGCGGAAGTATGAGTAAGGGAGATCCATTTTTGTCTGTTTGGGTCCTAGCATGGAATCTTTCTATGTACATAGCCTGCTTTCTTACGTTAATAAGAAGTCAGACGCAACACTTGCGCAATGAATATTCGTTGCGCAAACGCTGTAGGCTTACCTGATGAGAAGGGAAGGTATTAATGAAGCACATGCAAGTTTTGGAGGAGATGCATGGTCCCCAACCGTTGCTGCCACTTGGAGTTGCATGAGTGACCACAAATGGACATCCGCTACACAAACTCGCCACGCACATGCTATAGCCAGTAATCGCGCAGTAGCAACCAGTGTTCGCTATACAAAGGTGACAGAGTTTCCAACAGTACACATGATAACTCAGGCACCCCTTAGAAGAAAACGTTTATTTATCACAACCAAATGGTCAAATATTACTCATGACAAAATGATTGAAATGAATATATCGGTTATGTTATGATTGGGCGCAATCAAGTTTATATTTTTAGTAAATTTTGTTGAAGAGGTTGTCCATGGGGAGAGTAACCGAATCCAGGATTCTAGGGGGAAGTAGTTCGAACCTAGCAGCCTAGGAGGGTGTTAGTTTTCTATATATTGGATCTTTTTTTATGTAAGCTAGGTTGGCAAAAAATTGTAGACAAGGAACTCTTGAATGTAACTTTCTGAATCCGGTGGAAATATAAATGCAGAGGTCCTGAAGATTTCAATGAAAAGATTCTAGTGGTGGTGGTTTGATGTATTGTGATCCTATGTTCGTATGTACTTCTCGTTTCCTGCAAATTCATGTCTGTTTCATTCGTTTAAATTGGAATATTTAAAGGGTTTAAAATTCATCTCGTGGTGCTTTAGACTCAACCATTTAAACTCTATGTTTTCTTCTAAGTTAGGTCGGAATTCATCTCTAATGGTGCTCTGATTTGCTTTATGTTTCTCCTTTCTTTCGCCATACACAACGATATTGAAACTGAAAGACCATTACCTATTTAGCCTTTGT
>SNQJ01S0024567.1:39616-60112 GCA_010110895.2 Picea sitchensis | reverse complement strand
GGCCCAAGATGTAATCATTGAGCTTAGGGAGGAAAAGAGGATGTGAGAGGAAAAAATCATGGAACATTTCAAAGAGTGCAGACCGACTATTGATAATGCATGTGTAGCTCTCTCTGGTGCTCAATCAAAACTAAAAAGGAATGTGGTTTTGTTGAGACAAGTGAAGAGTTTGAACAAACGAAACTTGTCTTTAAGAAAAACAGTCAGAGATATAAGGTTACAGGCGAAGTTGGAGGCAGAAGATAAGGACGAGCTAAATCTCCTAGCCGGAGTTGCGGAAGTATGAGTAAGGGAGATCCATTTTTGTCTTTTTGGGTCCTGGCATGGAATCTTTCTATGTACATAGCCTGCTTTCTTACGTTAATAAGAAGTCAGACACAACACTTGTGCAATGAATATTCGCTGCGCAAACGCTGTAGGCTTACCTGATGAGAAGGGAAGGTATTAATGAAGCACATGCAAGTTTTGGAGGAGATGCATGGTCCCCAACCATTGCTGCCACTTGGAGTTGCATGAGTGACCACAAATGGACATCCGCTACACAAACTCGCCATGCACATGCTATAGCCAGTAATCGCGCAGTAGCAACCAGTGTCCACTATACAAAGGTGACAGAGTTTCAAACAGTACGCATGATAACTCAGGCACCCCTTAGAAGAAAACGTTTATTTATCACAACCAGATGGTCAAATATTACTCATGACCAAATGATTGAAATGAATATATCGGTTATGTTATGATTGGGCGCAATCAAGTTTCTATTTTTAGTAAATTTTGTTGAAGAGGTTGTCCATGGGGAGAGTAACCGAATTCAGGATTCTAGAGGGAAGTAGTTCGAACCTAGCAGCCTAGGAGGGTGTTAGTTTTCTATATATTGGATCTTTTTTTATGTAAGCTAGGTTGGCAAAAAATTGTAGACAAGGAACTCTTGAATGCAACTTTCTGAATCCGGTGGAAATATAAATGCAGAGGTCCTGAAGATTTCAATGAAAAGATTCTAGTGGTGGTGGTTTGATGTATTGTGATCCTATGTTCGTATGTACTTCTCGTTTCCTGCAAATTCATGTATGTTTCATTCGTTTAAATTCAAATATTTAAAGGGTTTAAAATTCATCTCGTGGTGCTTTAGATTCAACCATTTAAACTCTATGTTTTCTTCTAAGTTAGGTCGGAATTCATCTCTAATGGTGCTCTGATTTGCTTTATGTTTCTCCTTTCTTTCGCCATACACAACGATATTGAAACTGAAAGACCATTACCTATTTAGCCTTTGTCCTCTCAAAGCTTCCCCTACCAGTCATTGATTTCTCTTGTTTTCATGGGGTTGACTCCATAGCCCAAAAAGTACTATACCTCCTTGCCAACGAAACTAGAAAAAAACTTTCCCAAGCATCTAAATCTAACCGTCAGTCCAAATTTATTATCTATCAGAGACTAGGTCTCAAAGAGAGCCCTCTCTAGATTGGGAAGGCTAGTTTCCAGTCTTAAAGTTGGTTTGTAGGTTACCTTGGTAGATTGTTTTCTTCAGCCCAACAATTTACCAAGTGCTAACACACCTGTCCATCTGAGTAACAAGTTCTCAATCTTGGCTCTTGTCATTTATGAGGGAGAAATATCTCCTAAGCTTGAAAAGGGCCATGATTTATGGGATCCCATCTTAATTGATCCGAAGCTAGTAGTAGATGGGATCGCCGTACAATGACAAGGATGATCCACTACTAGTGAAAGCATGATCACTTTGTTGCATAGCTTCCAATTCTTTCCATATAGGCTAACCAACCTTGTTTTTTGGGTCATTTCTTTCCTTGCAAGCTAACTAACCTTATTTTTGTGTCTCATGTATATGAGACTAACTATTTATTATATGGGGAGTTTGATTTCGGCCTTAATGATAATTTTATTGTTCACTACTCACAATATCACAAAGTTTGATTTCAACATTAATAACAAGTTTATTGTTTCTATGTGTTATATATAATACTTGTTTTTCGCACTAATGAAATTTATTATGCATTTATTAGCTTTTTAGGTTGCTAAGTAGATTTTGACATCATCATTGTATATGAAAAACCTTATGCATTAGATATACTTATCATAAATGCAAGTCTTAGATCCTTGATGCAACATGTTTTTTTCTCTAAAACCTTACAAAACATCAAAGTTCCACTTATATTTATGGTGAACCTCTCTTTTGCGTGATGTTTACTATGGTTTGAATGTTTAATTTTAAAAAACCTTAGAGTTATTCCATTTTGAATGGAAACAATTTATAAGAATAAGTCTTGTAGTAAACATAATCCTTTTTACTATGAAAACTTTTCATATATTTGGTAATACTTTTTTAGAATTTGAAGATCTAAATTTAGATGGTTGAAGTTGTAATATCATGATATCTTTTAAGGTCATTTTATTAATATAAAAAAGAGAAAACATATTAAAAATAAAAATAAAATTTTGAAGTTATTCTTATTCTTATAAGAATTTGTTTCATTATCCATGTAAATTCATAATAATATTTTTCTAGTTTAGTTTGATTATCTTGATAGAGGATTTACGAACCAATTATAATGGAGCATATCCCATAAACACATTGTAAAAAGGACATTTTAAAAATAAATGAATTTGTAAAAAGGACATTTTAAAAATAAATGAATTTGGTCTATTTCCGCTTGAATTTTTTTTCCAAAAAATTTCAATATTAAAAATACCTAAATAATATTGGAAAATGGAGAATCTATTTATAATTTGCAGAAAAATAATTCTTCATTATTAAAATAGAAAATTTTAAATTTTTAGTATCGAATTTCATCAAATTACTAGCTTTGCACAAAAATACTTTTACATAACAAAATGATTATTCGACGAAAACAATAAAACATCTCTATTATTCGATAAAAACAATAAAACATATATGATTTGGAAAATGGGATCTACATCGCTCTCATATACTTTGTCATTAAATACACACAATATACATTAAATATACAGCATTTAATGAATATATATATATTGGAATATTCAAATAATAATAAACAATATCATGAAGGTTTTTCACAAAATATGAAAGCGATGACCAGGGTACTTCGGAAAAAAAAAAACCTTGATATAACCAACTTAATAGTTGACGTGGCGTGGTGGGAGAGAAGTCATTTGCTGACGTGGGATGCAGACGCCTATCGTACAATTATGGAAACAGAAGAGGAAAAATACGAGACGGAACCTTGGTCATATTATTGAAGTCTGCCGTACCCCAAGTCTGGCCGAAATGATAGAAGCAAAACCCACACGCATGACTCGGCGCAGCGCGGGATTGGGATATACACATTGGATATATACACAAACAGGGAGAAATTGTGATATATACACATATATCCGGCAACGAAAACGGTAAGGAGATTAGACAAGCAATAGCAATGGAGATGAGCAGCGAAGCCCGGCTAGGCGCGTTCGCCATTGGGCCGTCCACCGTTGTGGGTCGCGTGATCGCCATCCGAATCCTCGTCTGCAATTCGATCTCGGATTTCCGCAAGGTTCTGTCTATCGTCATGGGGCATTACTACAGGAGGTTCAGCAGATCCGTCCTCCGCCCGCTGCTGTCATGGCTGAGCCCGAGGAACCCCCAGGCGGTGCTCGCGGTCATGGCGCTAGTCGCCTTCGGACTCAGGCGCTACACCGACGTCAAGGCGCGGGCCAAGTCCGCTTACCGCAGGAAGTTCTGGCGGAACCTGATGCGGAGCGCGCTAACCTACGACGAGTGGTCGCACGCGGCCAAGATGCTGGAGAGGGAGAACCCACGGATGAACGAGTCGGACTTATACGACGAGGATCTCGTGAGGAATAAGCTGCGGGAGCTCGTGCAGAGGCGCCAAGAGGGGGGGCTGAGGGACATCATATTCTGCCTACGCCCGGACCTGGTTCGAAACCTTGGGAACATGTGCAATCCGCATCTTCATAAGGGCAGATTGCAGGTTGGTGAAATTTTAGGGAATTATAATTTTTTGATAAATGCAGAAGCTTTCTTGGCGAATCTAGGGGGAATTCACTTTTGGGTTAGTTAAATTAGAAAAAAAATTAACCAAATGGCAAATATCTGCCAATGAGATTTTCTAATTGCAAATGTTCAGATTGAACTTTAGCAGTAGGAAATATTAGTCCCTTAGATTTTATCTGATTGAGGTGCCCTTATTGAACTTTAGCAGAGTAGCAAATATTAGCCCCTTAGATTTATCTGATTGAGGTAGCCAGATTGAAATTGAGTCAATATTAAATTTGGATGGCCAGATTGATGTTAGCCCCTAAGATTTTATTGGATGGTAGGTGGCCGGGATTGAAATTTGAGTGTATCAATATTAGAAAAACTAGCTAAATAGTAAATGGTAGCCCTTCAAATTTTATCAAATTGCCAGTGCCCACATTGAAAATTGCACGAATACTTGGTCTAAGATAAGATAAGATACTTGGACTGAATTACGGTTTTAGAAAAGCATTAGAAAAATCAGCAGAATGGCTGATATTAGCACCTAAGATTATATCTGCCTAGATTGAAATTTCAGTAAATAATAAATTTGAGTGCATGATTGATGTTAGTCCTTTTATAGGATTGCAGATTCCCAGATTGAAAGTTGAGTGTATCAATACTTTTTTATCTCAGATAACATAGCCAAATAGCTAAGTAAATTGTAGCCCTTTACATTTTCTCAAATTGCCGGTGCCTACATTGAAAATTGCATGAATTATCGCTTTTAGAAAAGAAATAAAAAAATCAGCAGAATGGCGGATATTAGCCCCTGAGATTTTATTTGATAACAGGTGCCCAGATTGAAATTTATCAGACCAACAAATATTAGCCCCTAAGATTATATCTGATTTCAGGTACCGAGATTGAAATTTGAGTGTATCAGTAATTTTTCTCAAATAGAAACATTAGCCAAATAGTCAATAGTAGCCCTTAGAATTTTCTGAAATTGCTAGTGCATGCATTGAAAATTGCATGAGTGTTTAGTTTGAATTATGCTTTTCAGAAAAGAATTAGAATAATCAGCAGAATGTCTGATATTAGTTTCTGAGATATTAGGTGCCCTCAAATAGAAACATTAGCCATGTTACAACAAAATCTAGCACCCACAAAAGTGTAAAGTCCCAATCACCAAGGTGTTAGTTTTGTGCAACTTTTGAAGGTTACCTACTGTCACCTCATTAGCTTTTCCTCTCTCTTTTGGTTGGCTCTTCTCCAACTCAAGGGAGTCATCCGTAAGGATAGGATTATCAAGGCTATGAAATGGGGGCTCAAGGTGAAAAATAAAGAGTAAGCCTTGATAAAACAAAGTGGTTGTAGTAATGGTATATGGAAGTGGTAATGGAAAAGGAGTTATGGAAATGAAAGAAAAGAGAGATGAGGGGAAAAAGGAAACAAATGATGATGTAAGACTAGTGCCTATCAATCTAAGGGCTAATGGAGTCATAAAACATTGAATGAATGAAAGAACTAGCATGTTACAATCAACTACTTTGAAGTAGGCTATATGGTTGAAAGGGCGAGTTTACCACATTCAACCTCTTGGATGAAAGAACTTATTTGATACATTCATCACTTGGGTGTGTACTCAATGTAAAAAGGGCCTAATTTTGACCCAATTGAACCTTAAGTATTTGCTGGAAAGGTGTTGTGGTAAAACTAGTCTTGGAGGGCCAAGGTTGCCACTCATCAATCAAATTATAAAAGTGTTGTTTTATGGTTGAAATGTGCTTCCAAATCTGCAACTTAATTGATAGAAGAAAGGATAACAAGTGCAGAAATAAAACAGCAAATAAAGCAAGAGGGAGAATCTTTTCACATTGCTTTACTCCTAGATGAATGAATTCATTACTAAGCCTTTATAAAAGAACAACAAGAAGCATATACAGCAACATGAACAACAATTGAGGAGCATAAATAAACCATACAACAAAGTGGATCATTTCCTCAATCTTCCATTAATCTTCAAATTTGATACACAAAGGAGCCCAACATGATCATCTCCAAGGTCTAATCTTCAATCACTACTTTTGCTCCACAATCCTCCAATTGCCAAATTCCTTTTGAAATGGAGAGAAACTCCTCTTTATATAGTGTGACTTAAGCCTCTCATACAATAAAATTCATTATCTTTCTAACTAACTCCATGACAAGTCAATAAATTGTAAAATATTGTAGTTAGATCCGTGGTCGACAATATAAAATGTATGTGGACCAAAGCCTCTCCTAGAGAACTTGCCCTCTTCCAAAAATAGGAAAGAAGTTACATCAAAAGTCTCCAAGAGAGGTCGTACAACTAAAAATAGGCATGAAAACTAGGTCAACATGCAGGATGTCCACAAGAATTCTCCCTCTAAGAATGAATGCATGTAAATACTCTTAAATCTAGGAGGATGTGCTCAAGGGTCTACCTAGAAGAGCTCACAAAGTGTGTCGTCCAAGGTGCATGAGAGATATAAGTTCCAGTGTTTTAAAAACCGGCGAACCGGAACCGGAACCGGCCGGTTTGACCAGTTTGATGGTCGACCGGTTCAAACCGGCCAATAAACCGAACCGGTCAGTGGGTTTATGACCAAACTGGCCGGTTTGGTCCCTAAAACCTAAAACCTAAGTAACAGAGAAGTACTTGGCTCATGTTTTCTCATGTAAGTTGGAGTTGTAAGGTGTTTTGGTGTGCAACTGAGGGTTGTTTTGCGGCTTGCCTTACCCCCTCCATTTCACCCACCCTAGTAAAAGTGACATTCTCCTTTATCTTTCATTTTCATCCTTTTACTTAAATTTTTAACATTACCATTAATTGTTTCAGGATGTTTGAGAGTGGTTCCAGCCTCATTGGACTTCATATGGAGAAAGTAGAATTTTAGGTCCCATTCAAAATTCAGTGGACTAAATAGTTTTCAGGATTTCAAGATTGGCAAGATTGCAATGTTTACACTGGATTCTATCATGTATGAGGGTATGGAACTGGCATTTAATCAAGAGAACCAAGCCCTTTATGTACCTCGATGTTGGTGGCATTGATTGTTGAACTCTTTTGTTACGACCCCGGTAAAAATGTACCCTTCACTCAAGTATAAACTCTTCTATTGAACTCTTCTCTTTGTCGTTGTGTCAGGTGACTTAGTATGTGCACATAAACCTTCGTCTCATATACAAGCAGAGAGAAGAGCGGTTGAAGGGAAAGACAAAGATGTGGGATGTGTTTTCTGATGATAAGGGTTTGAACAACAGTGTTGAGTTGGCATTAGCCAACTTGGATCTTAATGAACTAGTGCTAGAGCCGGTCACTTTTGATGATGGTGATCCTTTTGAGGGGTCATCCTCCAGAGTCCACATCAACAAATGCACGGATTGCATTGGATATAGGGGAGGAGGAGGAGGATGTAGGAGAGAGCAGTGGTAGTGATGCTAATCTTGATGATTATGACATGGAGGACTACTGACAGTCATGACTCATGAGCTATGAGATTCTAATTTCTTCCATCTACGGTTCTAGTATCTACCTTATGGCTATTTTGTATTTTTCATTGGCATTCCCACCTATAGTATCAATGACTCTAACTTAGTATGTTATTTGATGTTGTAGAGGCCATTTAGAGCCTCCTTGATTATGTATTTATGTTCCGATCTCTAGATATGTATTGCACTTGGTATGGTTTGATATATTCCTTGAGCATACTTGATATGGTCTCTAATTGTCTCTAATGCTGAAAGCATGATTTAAAATCTTAAAAATATATTTTTTTGTTAAAATTTAAATATTTATATGTATTTTTAAAAATAGAGTTCATTGGCCGGACCATTACCGGCTTCAGTTCCGGTTTAGGTTGGACCCTTGACTGGTTCCGGTTTTTAAAACATTGTCATAGTTCCGGTTCCGGTTCAGGTTGGACCCTCGACCGGTTCCGGTTTTTAAAACATTGTCATATAACAATAAAATATTCCTCTTAGGAGAATGCTCCATAACCAACCTCCAAAAATAGGAAGTGGTCCACAAGATGCATGCAATTATTCCACATGTGCAAATCCCAAGGCAACCAACTCCATGATGAATGTGCAAGATGAAGTAGTCAAACCCCAAAATAACAAGTGGGCAATCTCCAACAAATCAAATCCAAGGAGATAAGGGCGAATTAAGGTTTTGACCATGCCAAAATTCCATGAAATAATACAATATACACCTCAAAAAATAGCAAAAATTGTCTCCATAAGTTAGCCCTCCAAGAGTATGCCCAAATATAGCTAGATGACCAAGTAAATGCATGCAAAAGCCACACATGGCTCTCCAAGTATGCCACACGCCTCCCAATAAAAGGCCTCCATAGCCACCTCCAACTAACCCGTTCAAGCGTGAAAAGGAAGCCAACGAAGTGGGGTGCCCTAGCTATTAACCTTAATCTGGATGAAATAGATTAATTTAACCATTGAATAGTTAAATCAACCTCAACATGTGTGCACAAAGGTTAATGCTCAAATATAACCATAGTCCCCATCTAGTTAGTCACCAACAGATTAAATCACCATGAACATGTGTGCCAATGAAGGGTGCACTCCAATAAAGTGTTGTACCATGTTCTTCCTAGCAAAACCCACCATGATAACAACAAAACATAAAGCCCAACCTAAGGTGCAACACCACCAAAGGATTATTACATCAAAAGTAATCATCCAATCTTAGGAAAAATGTTAGATAATCATATGTAGTACCCCCCATCTAACTCAAACTTAGGAAATAGCACATCAATGAGGGTACTAACCTCATTAAACAAATTTCCCCCTAGTTGATGTCTAGCAAATGTTACTGCATTAAGTTATACCACCTAGGAAAATCCCACAAAAGCAACATGAATCATCCCACCATAGCAACATCAATAAGAGAAAAGGACAGAACAAAGTGCTAACCCATCCAATCATCAAGTGTGTCTTCCATCACACATCCAACACATGAGGACCATGTAGAATACCCCATCCTAGTGACACCAACGTCATGCATCAACACACTAAGTCACTAGGCAATATCAGCAAAATCATGAAACATCTATCTCCTACCACCATCATCTAACCCATCGGGGGGCTACAACCATCATCCATATCCAAGATAAGTGTATATACCAAAGTTCAAACCACACCATAATGAAATAGTATGCTCCACAACCATCCATAAGTGCAACTAAGGGGTGGTCAACAAGGCAAGCACATGTGAGAAGACCACCAAGCAGCAAGCAGAATCATCTGACCAAGGAGAAGTGAGACTCCCCGAAGCCAAAGACCTCCAAGGAACCAGCAACAAATCTCCAACAATGTGATGAAAATCGCAAAGTGGAACCTTATACAATATGAGGTGTAACAAGCCAAATAGTAAATAGTAATAGAAATAGGTGCCCAGATTGATGTCAGTCCCAATGGTTTTATTGGATTGCAGTTTGCAGATTGAAATTTGAGTGTATCAATATTTTTTCCTCAGATAGAAACATAACCAAATGGCTTAAGTAAATCATAGCCCTTAAACTTTTCTCAAATTTCCAGTGCCCACATTGGAAATCGCATGAATTATTGTTTCTACGAAAGAATTGGAAATTTAAGCAAATGTCTGATATTAGCCCCTGAGATTTTATTTGATTGCAGGTGCCCAGATTGAAATTTAGCAAACTGGCAAATATTAGCCCCTAAGATTATATCTGATTGCAGTTGCTGAGATTGAAATTCAAGTGTATCCATCATTTTTCTCAAATGGGAACATTATCCAAATAGTAAATAGTAGCCCTAAAAATTTTCTGAAATTGCCAGTGCCCACATTGAAAATTGCATGATTGTTTAGTTTGAATTATGGTTTTTTGAACAGAATTATAAAAATCAGCAGAGCGGTTTACATTAGCCCCTGAGAAATCAGGTGCCCAGATTGAAACTTTAGTGAATGGAAAATTTGAATTCCCAGATTGTTGTTAGTCCCCGAGTTTTAATAGGATTGCAGGTGCCCAGATTGAAATTTGAGTGTATTGCTATTTTTTCTCAAATAGAAACAATAGTCAAGTGGTAAATAGTGGCCCAAATTTTTTTCTGAAATTTCCAGTGCCCACATTGAAAATTGCACGAGAGTTTAGTTTGAATTATTTAGAAAAGAATTAGAAAAATTAGCAGAATGGCTGTTATTAGCCCCTGAGATATCAGATGCCCAGATGGAAATTTAGCAGAATGACAAATATTAGCCCCTAAGATGATCAATATTTTTTATCACATCCTTCGTCATCTCAATTGTCAGTTGAGATGATCAATACATTCAGAATTGAGATATGGATCAATATTTTTTCTCAAACAGAAACATTAGCAAAATAGTAAATAGTAGCCCTTAAAAATTTGTCAGGTTGCCAGGGCCCAAATTGAAAATTGCATGAATAATTAGTTTGAATTATGGAATCTTTTAAGAAAGGAATTGGAAAAATCAGCAGAATGGCTTACATTAGCCCCTGAGTTTTTATTTGATTGCAGGTGCCCATATTGAAATTTTTGTGAATATTTATTTTGAATTATGGAATGCTCTTAGAAAAGAATTGGAAAAATGTGCAGAATGACTAATATTAGCCCGAGATTTTACCTGATTGCAGGTGCCTAGATTAATTTTTTTGTGAATATCTATTTTGAATTATGGAATCTTTTAGAAAAGAATTGAAAAAGTCAGAAGAGTAGTGAAACATGTAAGATTTTGTCTGATAGCTTGTGCCCAGATTGAAATTTGGGCAAATATTTATTGTGAATGTCCAGATTGAAATTTGTGTGAATGCCCAGATTGAAATTTGGGCAGACATTTATTTTGAATGTCCCGATTGAAATTTGCGCAAATGTTTATTTTGAATGTCCAGATTAGAATTTATGCAAATATGTATTTTGAAATCAGGAGTGTCGTTGGGGAAATTTAGAAAAATTAGCCAAATGGTGAATATTAACTCAAATATTTTTGGATAGCAGGTGCCCAGATTGATAAAAGAGTATATAGATGAAGTTTCGACCCAGTTGAGAATGGTGTGTGATTGGGATCCCGAGGAGCTCTCGCTGGAAGAGAAGCTCACATTCATGCACGAGACCCGGCACGCGTTTGGCAGGACAGCTTTGCTGTTAAGTGGGGGGGCCTCGCTGGGGGCTTTTCATGTGGGTGTTGTGAGAACATTGGTAGAAAATAGGCTTTTGCCCCGCGTGGTGGCAGGGGCGAGTGTGGGATCGATAATCTGTTCTGTGGTCGCTACACGGACTTGGCCAGAGTTGCAGAGTTTTTTTGAAGACTCGGTACCGGCTCTGCGTTTTTTTGATCAATTAGGTGGGGTTTTTGCAATTGTGAGGAGGGTTTTGACTGTTGGGGCTGTCCATGAGATCAGGCAGTTGCAGAGAATGCTGAGGAATTTAACTGCGAATATGACTTTTCAGGAGGCTTATGATATGACTGGTAGAGTTTTGGGAGTTTCTGTGTGTTCCCCCCGCAGGCATGAGCCTCCCAGATTGCTGAATTATCTGACATCCCCTCATGTTGTGATCTGGAGTGCCGTGACTGCTTCCTGTGCATTTCCGGGGCTGTTTGAGGCCCAGGAATTGATGGCCAAGGATAGGAGTGGTGAACTTGTGCCTTACCATACCCCCTTTCAGGTTGGTCCTGAGGAGTCATCATCAGCGACATCGGTCATCAGTGTTAGGCAGTGGAGGGATGGGAGCTTGGAGAGTGATTTGCCCATGATGCAGCTTAAGGAGCTTTTCAATGTCAATCATTTTATTGTCAGCCAGGCCAATCCTCATATTGCACCCTTGTTGAGGCTCAAGGAGCTTGTGAGACAATATGGAGGCGACTTCGCGGCCAAGGTATATGCACAGACTTTTTCTTTTTTTTTTGGTTCTCTGTTGTCTTTCCTTTTGTAGCTTCATTGTTGGAACACTTTTTTGTTATATAAGTTTGCCTGGTGGGAAGGAAATCAAACCTGAAGACTTGATGCCATTTAAAGTCTATTCATTTGTTGTAGGAGTGCTCTGCTTCTTCTCCCTTGCAAGTCAAAATGTTATCTTGTGAAGAGAAGAATATGATCTAAATTTTCTTTTTAGTTTTACAGCTTGTCAATTTTGACTCTATCTATTAAGTACAGCATAATAAGGAGACCCTTAGATGAGTCCTGGAATGACAACCTTGCCTATGAAATTCGATTCCTTATCCGTACAAGCCACAGTGAGAACGTGGGTGCCTAATGAGCATGGAGTTAGATTTGAGGCCTGAGCTTTGTGAGCTTAAAATAAAAATAAAAACAAAAACATCCTCATTAGGTATCAGGTGCAGTGGCCATCAACCTCCAAGAATCTCTTTGGATGAAATGGGAAACTTTCCTATTAATTTTGATTCCTGATCCTCATTACTGATTGAGTACACTCACCATCTGCTCCATGGAGGGCTTCGGACAAAAAGGCATTCCCTCTGGAATTTGATTCCTCACTCTCAACAATCATCAAGTGCAGACATTGTAAACTCAAAGTGCATCAGACTAAAGGAAAATCTTGACTGTATTTTCTTTTAACGATTCTCTGTAGTCAACAAGTGTACTTCACTGAGTGAACTCATGACAGGCTCCATGGAGGGCTTTGGATAGAAAGAAGATGCCCACTTGACCTAAGAAAAACTTTAAGGTCCTAGTGCCATTTAACATGAAATCTTAATTTGAAATGTATATGCTTTTTGAAACAAGACAGTGGGTTAAATTAGTTTACAAAAATATTCTCTTCTAAGAGAGGAAACATGTTGAAGATGGGTTGGTAGGGCGTGCCCTCTCTTCAAGGTAGGAAAAAGTGAACTAATGGGGTTTTACCATTCGTTCTCTCATAAGAGTTGTTGATTTGTAGCGTGTCATGTGTTGCCTGGACATTCATTGTTACACGCAACAGATCCAGACCTCCCAAGCTTGGAATAAAACATGAAGCTATGCTTGAACCTTGAGTCTCATCAGCTCAAAATCTAAATTATTGGTTAGTGTGTTCAAGTGGCATGCCTCAACTCAAAATGTTTCACTTTCTTAAAAGATGACAAACAAGCAAAAAAAAGGATAGGGCATTAGTGTGGCCTTACAAAGCTTCATTATTTTTTCAACAAGTATTTTCTGCTAAAATACTTCCTGGTTTGTGAGCAAGATCCACTATTCCTTGAAAATGCCTGGTAAATGCCAATGTAGTTTAAATTTTAAAGCAAATCTTCCTTTATTGTATCTTATCATTTTCTTGATTGCAATGCATCCCAGGGGATGACGTTCATCTATCCATCATTTTTATTCTTGCTATCTTTGACATTGTAATGGGATTTGCAAATTGTGAAGTTGCTTAATGAATTTGGATTAGAATGTTTATTAGGAAGTTGAATATGTGGCACTGGATGTTGTACCTTATGTCAGCCATGTTCATCATGTATAATTTATCATTGTATTATATGCTAGTACTGTATTTTATGTTAGTCAAGCATTTGCTACCACATAGTGTGCAGGTCAGTTATGTTCAGCTATGTAAGTAACCTTTTATCTGGATAGGTATCACAAGACTCTTTTTCATTTCTATAAGGTGGCATTCATCCCAGAGGAGTCCTTTCTTGATAAGGAAATTCTTTTCTTCTTGTACATTCAACTTCATTCTTGTAATACAAGCATAACCATTTCATGGCATGTACTTGTGTCCTATTTTTTGTGGATTCCCTGTTGCTATATCCACCATCTCACTTCATGTGATTCGCATCAATTGGTATCAGAGCCTAAGGGCCAACTGCTTTTGTGCATGTACTCAATACATTTTTCATAAAAAGAGGCCTGCCAATTTTAGGGTGATCCAAACACTTTTTCAAGATTGTCAAACCATTCATCTGTCCCCGAGAATGACCCCTTTCCAATAATGGGAGTGATAATTTGAATATTGAATTCAGCAACAGCTCTATTCCAGAAGACTTTGTCAACCTTGGAGCCCCAATAAAAATATTTAACTGTTTCTGATTTCCGAAAAATCACACAATTGTTTGTTAGGCCAGAGTAGTGGAGCCTATATTTAACTGGATTACTGTTACTAAGTACCAACCAGCCATGCACCCTGGTCATAAAGGAATGAGATCTCCAGATATTGTGGCACCTCTAAAGCTACCTGATTTCATCATCTTAAATGGCCCATTGTTTATTAAGTTGATCAGAAACTATATGATTTAACCTTGACCAAATCTAGGAATAGAGCTAAGCCCCATAGTTCTGGAGTCCATAAAAGGTTTCCCATAGGACCTTTCCCAATCCTTCCAAATTAACATCCAAGCCACCAGATTCATCTTGAATCAATTACAAAACTCTATGAAGGTGCATTTGTCATCAGCCTGTAGTCTTTGAGAGCAATTGATGGATCTCCAGGGTAACCAATAGCCGGTCTCTGTCCCACAAAACCTCCCAAGTACGTAAGCCCTTCTTGTCTACTCTTTCCTGCATTCTGGCACTTATTCAAAGGGAAAGTTCGAATGGATCTTTTCGTTTGATCCCATCAACTTCTAGGGCCTTAAAAGTCTCAGTGGAGTTATTTGTGCACTATTGCCGAGTCTGCCAAATCCTCCCAAGGATACCTGGTCCAGAAAGGTCAAAAGCAACAACACCAAATATTTTACAGATCCAAATGGATTTTCAGTGTCCCCTACTTGAGGAGCAATAAGAATGCCATACCTTACAAGGATTTGCCAATGAGCCATCCCACTGATTGCCATAACAATCCATTTATCTGCCAGCATTGTCCCCGGGTTTGTAGATCAAAATTGAAAAAACTGAGTCCTCCAGAATTCCTTAGTAAATGCAGATGTCCTATAAGACTAGAGAATGACCTCTCTTCCCTCCTTGCTTCCCCCATAGGAATAGTTTAAATATCATTTCTAGCTTCCTGTATCCTGGAGGAGGAAATAGGAAGGAGGAATAAATAACATGATATGCTAGCAAATTTTTGTCAGTAATAGTGATTCTGCTCACCAGAGGCACTGACATAGACTCTGTTAAAGCCATTCGATAGAAGAATGGCCACAGCTCATGTAAAAGGATTCCTAAATGCCAACCAAGAGAGCATATCAAGGATGAAGTCTCATTCAATCCTATTGTAAGCTTTGTCAAAGTCAATCTTCAGGAAGAGTGCTTTTTGATCAGTGCCCCTTTCCCATTCAATGCTTTCCCAGGCTGTGTAAGAAGGTTGTCCAGGATGAAGTGGACATTAATAAAACCTGTTTTTTCATGTTGGACAATCCTTGCACTTTAGCAATTACTTTAGCTAGGACCTTGTATGAGACATTGAACAATGCGATTGGTTGCCAATCTCCTACAATATCTCTTTCCATTCCTTTAGGGATAAGCTTGATCATCATGATTTTTTTGCATGTTGAAATCATTTAATAGATTTATTTCTCTTTCTATGTTTTGATTGTCTCTTTTCCATAAAATATTTAGTGCTACACTTAATTTTTGCACGGATATTAGAGTAACTAAACACATTTGCCTTTCACAATAGTTTCTCCATTGAGAAGGTAGACAGATATTTCTGAAGTTGTATGATTGCTCATGATTTTTAATTTGCAATATTTTAAGAATATTTCATGACATGGGTTCAAATTTCTTCCTCCAGCTAGCCCATTTAGCTGAGATGGAGGTTAAGCATAGATGCAATCAAATACTGGAGCTGGGCTTTCCCTTGGGTGGTATTGCTAAACTTTTTGCTCAAGAATGGGAAGGTGATGTGACTATTGTTATGCCTGCTACTCTTGCACAGGTATGTCTATGCTTTTTGGTAGCTACAATATCGTAACTTACTCTACATCTAATTGGTACAAAACTAATCAGATAAGAACGGTCTTTGGTAGACTGACACTCTGTTTATATTTTCCTTCAGTTTGCTAAAATCATTCAAAATCCCTCTCAAGTGGAGCTTCAAAAGTCTATCAATCAAGGGAGGCGATGTGCCTGGGAAAAGCTCTCTGCAATCAAGGCGAACTGTGGAATTGAGCTTGTATTGGATGAGTGTGTGTCCTTTCTGAATCATATGCGCAGAGTGAAGAGAAATGCAGAAAGGGCTACCTCACAAGGAATGGGAAATGCATTGAGATTCAACGGATCAAAGAGAATCCCTTCATGGAATTGCATGGAACGTGAAAGCTCGTGGGGATCACTTGATGAAGATGCTCTTACAGAGTATGCAGCTCGTCCTGGAGGACCATGGGGAGGACCATCTGGGCGGTCATTGAAGTTTTCTCGAAACAATCACGAGGGGAGTGACAGTGAAAGTGAGAATCCAGACATTGTTCCCTCCTGGACAAGAATTGGTGGTCCCTTGATGAGGACTGCATCTGCAACCAAATTTATTCAGAGCTTTGACATTGATGCAGAGTTCAACAAGCAATCAACCAGGGAAGAGCTTCAAATCCATGAAAGCCCTGAGAATAATGAAGCACAAATCAGCTCTTCTATCATTCGAACATCATCTAGGGATATGCTTTGCAACAATTGCAATAGTCAACATAAACGGAATTGGGACAGGTATTCAGATCCTACTGGTGGCCATTCATCTAATGTAAATGATAGTGATGGAGATGAAAGATATTGTTCCTGCTATGAAACAAGGAGCTGGGGTGGTAGAATATCTGGTTCAGCATCTAGAATTGCAGTTGCTGAAGGTGATTTGCTACAACCTGAAAGAAGTTCTACTGGAATTGTATTTAATGTTGTTAAGAGAGAGGACATTGCACTAGTTAATAGGGACTGTGATGTTGAATATTATCAAGATGGCCCTGATTTTAGTGTGGATGAACATAGCCACCCTGATTGCCCAACCAAGGATATTGATGGAGATGACACTATGGCTTCTTCTGAATGTGGCAATATTAACAGTGATATAGATATATCTGAAGTTGATGTTTGTTCTAGAAGTGTAAAAAACCACCAGAATGATTCTTTTTGTGTCACAGAGAAGAACGTGGATTCAGGCAGTCTGATACTAACTAACGAGGAAGCTTATTCTTCATGCTTATTATTTGCAGCTGATAGAGAAAGAGTGAAAGATCTGGTACCAGTCAATAAACATGAAATAACAGATTTAATCACCAAAGATGGATCTGATGAAATCTGAGGAAGGACGTCAGCACATTGGACTTGTACAGTAGGCATTCAACAATCAGAGAATGAATATCTGGGATTTAAAGTCCAAACTGCGATGGTTGGATCCATTGGTCAAACTAGGGACAGAAGCAGTAGAGTGGACTGTATTTCAAAGGATGTTTTTTGGGCATTCAAGGGAGAGGGTATGGATTACATTGATAAAACTGTTTCTTCAAAGTTACAAAAAAGATGCCAATTGATGATAGAACTTGAGCTTCCTGCACATTTATATGCAGTGAAACATTTATTTGGTGTATGCAAGATCTTTGTCATGATACTTATTTCAAGTTGTGCAGACATGAAATGTTATATTTAATGGACATCTTACTTGTGATTATTTGGGAGAAAGTCCGCCTGGAATTGGTTGTGGTCTGTTGGGCTGTAGTGGTTGAAACGGGGCTTTGCTGCATAGTGACCCAGGTTCAAACGTCGGTAGGCATAGAGCCCTGGATTGTCAGTTGGATGAGTTTGACTGGTTTCATATGCCAGCATTAATTCAAAAAATGAACGAGAATCGGTTCTTTTTCTCATGTAATTTGTATGTGTATCTTCATTACAAAGGTTTGTCCACAGATTTATGTGTCAAAATTTCCGCAACAGTATATTATTCATCTCAGAAAGGTCATGTTCATATATGTTCTATTGATTATTTTTCTTAGTATGGACTCGATTTCCTGTGCATGGAAATGCATTTTCTTTGTAGAAGGAAGCTCTTACTGAGCTTTGTTGGGATAGCTTTATGTGAATGTTGCTACTATATATAAGCACTTGTAAAGTATTGAGTCCCCACATTATTCAGTACTCGTCAACTATGAATATTTGCATAGATTTGTTGTGCGTTGTATTAGCTCCAGACAGATCTAAGAGAAAACATACATGAGAATGACTAAAAAACTGCTAGTGCATTTAGTGCAATCAGCATGGTCCAAGACTCGGGATACAAATTGCACAATAACAGATGCCTTATTCATATTGGAACTGAGGACAGAGTGGTTGGGCAGCCCCTGTGAAGGTTTTTGTGTGTAGAGGACATCTAGCATGACTGGAAACAGAGAACATATTTCATATTGGCAGATGCTTTATTTATATCAAAATCAAGCACGAAGAGTTGCTAGTTAGAGCTTGAAGGGGCTGCTAGCATTGTACATCTAAGGTGGATCTACTTCCCTTCCTTTAGTTTGCAGGTCGACTAGCATGCAAAACAATAACAGGATAGAAGATAAAGAATATCAACAGCAACGATAACATCAATTTATGAAAGTTGGGTTAGGTAGTCCTCGAAAGGGGGAGGGTATGGATTAGATTGATAAAGCTGTTTCAAGTAACGAAAAGGATACCAATTGATGATAAAATTTTGGCTTTGTGCACATGTTTTCATGCGCATTGATATGCAGTGACATTTATTTGATGTATGCAAGATATTTGTCATGATATTTCAAGTTGTACAGACATGGACTGCTATATTTAGTAGAGATCTAACTTGTGGTTATTTATGAAAGTAAGTGATGCAGCGACAACTGACCCCACTTCCATCAGAGTCACACAGCGGATTTAGTTCTCCACATAACCGTATTGAAACACAGCGCTACTGTCTTTTGACAACATTATTCAACCACACAAATGCATGTAAACAGAGCTAAACTAACAATAAAATCAACAGCACAGCATTCACATCAACACATGGGTTTAAGTGGAAACCCAATCCGGGAAAACCACTGTCTTGGATGATTGATCTCGTTATTATTCATGGCCCTCTCAAAGTTTACAAGTTCGAAAGTGCCATGCCAAAGGCCATGGCATGATGGCAGCCTTTGCTTGTCAATTCGATCTCTAGAGTGCTCTGCCATTTCCTTTCATGCTTGCTATATTATCCTTCATCATGCTGGTAAGCAAATTCATGGTTGCTTGGCCTTTCAACTTCTCGTCGTTTGCAACAAACCTGTGACCTGTTCGTCTTCCACTGTGGCATTCCTGCCTCTTCAATAACCTGCAATTGTTATTTCCTCTCGGAAACCTTGATTTTCAATTATTCCTGTGGATGTTGCTTTCCAACTTCCTTTGGCGTATTTTTCTTTACCCCTTTTTCTTTCCTTTATTTCTGTTTTCTATCATTGCTACTTGCCACCTCGTGAATTTCTCACCTCATTTTCTTTTTCAAAATATCTTCCTTTCTTTCCATTTCCCTTTGTCTTACACTATACCACCAGGTGATTTGTAAATTGTAGAAGGGATCTCGCTATAGAATTTGTCACAACAAGTCTTTGAATGACTTTATTATTGTTTAATAAAAAATGTTGTGTGTGTCTCTGCTATCTAATTGTAGAAAAAAAATAATAGAAATTAAAAATGCATGATACATTCAACCAAAACAATTTGACACACAAATTTACCCTAAAGAAAGCCATTTTAATAAAACTCTAGTGATGGACTGGCTTTGGTTGTGCTTTATTGATTATTTTAAAAGGAGAGATATAGATCACAGGCTTTAACCGACAGAGAGCATTGTGCATGGGACTCCAGGAGCAATAACATTTCCTTCCTTCGTCTCAGTTTGCAATCTTCGTCCAAAATGAGAATTGGATGCCAAATTCTCAGTTAGCTCATTCTTTTTAGCTCTGTGTCCAATCACTATCATTGTCTCAAAGAACTCATTCGAAACATGATCGAAGCTTCAGTGAGACCTCTAGTTCTGAATATGCTAATCCTTACATTATGAATCAACAATGCTCGTTTTTCTAGCCAGTGCAGAGCAATTTATAGGTTGGGTTATGGTTCTTCAAATTCTCTTTGAGACTCTTTTGAATGCCCATTCGTTTGGCTTTCTATAATCCAAGTGTTTCATTAACTCATCACGATCACTATTCATCTTATCATCAAATCACATCATTCAACATAAAGCTTTATCACTTAATCGCATAAACAAGGGCGAATAATGGTTTGCTTGGTCAAATCATAGTCCATAGAGTAAAGAGGATCGCTATCATGGCCTTGTAGGTCTTACTTGAAATTTTTCACTTTTGGCACCGCAGGTCATGTGGAATTGCCCTGCCTCGACCACAGGGGCTTGAACAACCTATGCCTACTACACCTAGACTACATCTCTTCACTTAAACTCTTGCTTATAACTACGTCTTAAACTAGCACATGTTAGATTTGCAACTAAGTTATGCAACCAAGTGATCTAACAACTAAGTACACATCCAACTAGGGCCTTAAAGCATCCCAACAATATTTTTGACACTTGGCCAAAATTCATCAATACTTAATCAATTTGAATAATGCAAGAAACAATAACATTCAACAAGTAAAGGGACCACAACA
>SNQJ01S0024567.1:17695-38826 GCA_010110895.2 Picea sitchensis | reverse complement strand
GAAAAGAGAGCAGAGCAACCTCACCTTCTAGTTGGGTTTTCTCCCATAAGGGTTTCCTAGAGCAAATATTTGTGTCTTTTTTGTGGATGGTGTGTGAATGTATTTTATTGTTCTATATTTTCCGCATTTTATCCATTTCATGCATAAGTAAAAAATCAATAACTAAATATTTTGGAATTTGAAAGAAATTAACCTTCATAGTGTAGATTTCAGTTTTATTTGTCAAATCTATTGTGACAAACTGTACCAGTGGAATATCCACGACAGTTGATAGATCATATTGGTATCGGAGCTAGGTTTTTCTTTTGGGTATTTATGGAAAGTTGCAGGATCAAGAAATTGACTTAAAGAGAAGTCGCAAAAACCCTAGTCATGGCATACTACTCTGTTCACAATAACCCTCGAGATCCAACTGAAGAGAAGATTTGAGTGGTTGGAAGTGTAAGTTGCCGACATTTGTCACAATATGAACCTCTTCATGATGACTCTAGCAAGCAAGCTCGGACCGTCCGAAGATGATGGAAGTTAACTCAGAGATCAGATTAGAGGAGAAATTTGGAGATTGAGAAGACTCTAGAAAGGATTCGCGGAAATAATTTGAGAAAGAGAAGTTGAGTTTGAATGTCGTGAACCCTTCACAATCCCTATTCAATATGGATTCAACGAAAGTAGACATAAAGCCATACCAAGGTGAGATCGATGCATTAAAACTAAATCATTGGTTGCAACAACTAGAAGTTTATTTTAGTGTTCACCATATAAATGAAGAGCAAAAGATTTCATTTGCTAGATTGAAGTTAAAGGACCATGTTTTAACCTGGTGGGAATATCATACATAAACACTTAGGCTGGAGGGTGATACGCCGGTAACTAGGTGGAAGGACTTCAAAACCCTCATCAAGTCCCAATTCTACCCTATCAGGTATGTAGAGGACCAATGGATTCAATGACACTATTCAGGGAGAGACATGGGCAGAGTGTACAATAGTACACCATCGAGTTCAGAAAGATGACCATCATGTTGGGTATCTCTCTCAAAAACCAAAATGTACTCCTCAAGTATCTGGGGGGTTTGTACAATGATCTATGCAAGCAAATGATGCTCTTCAAGCTAAGAACAATGGATGAGGCGTGTGTACACACACAGTACCTGGAAAACATAGGCCAAAAGAATAGGCAACCAAGTGGTTCGAAGTAGAAAGAGCACCAAGAAGCTTCCAAGGAGGGGAAGAAGAAGTGCAAAGGGGGAAAAGATAAGAAGATAACAACCACGACACATTAGCGCAAAGGTCCCAACAACCATTACAATCATTGCAACATTGATGGCCATATCAAGGAAACTAATGTTGGAAACTACATCTAGAGCTAAACTCGAAGAACCGTAAGAAGGACGGAAAGAAAAAAAAACCTTCTAGTCACAGATTCAAACAATCATGTTGAAAGTAACACATATGTGGATGAAAATATTGTCTGCACGTTTGTGTAGAAGGAGGTGAATCTAAGTAGCATTCATCACCAGGAAGAGAAGAAAATGACCAAGCTCTTCCACATCAATATTCAAGTCAATAAAGCCAAGATAGATGCTATGTTTGATTTTGATTCACAGGGTAATATCACAGCAACATATTTGGTTAGCAAGCTTGGATTGGAGGTTCACGATCATTCTAGCCCCTATCCATTGGATTGGGTAAACAAGGATGCATAGATAAAGGTAACAAAACAATGTAAGATTAAATTTGCTATAAGTGCTGATTTTATTGATGAAGTGGAATTGGATGTAGCACTCGTTGACGTATGTGGAGTAGTGTTTGGACGCTCCTACATGTATACGATGGATGCAATAATCATGTAGAGAGCTAACCGATACCAACTGATGAAGGATGAGAATTCCTACATCATCAATGCACATAAAGGCAAGTCAAAGATCTCACTAGTAAGTGCCAACCAAGCCAAGAAGTTGATTAAGTTTAGTAAGAAATATGTTTTTCTTTTCTTAAGAGAAAATTAGTCCGATGATGAGTCAATGAGAGTGAAGGCATCCCTGGAGGGGTGTATTAAAGAACATAAACATCAATTGGAGGAGTTTCTACAAGAATACAAAGGAGTGTTCAAGGAGTCTAAAGGGCTATCTCTTAAGAGGGATGTGGAGCATGGAATATGATTATTGCCAGACTCTCCATTGTCGAATATGGGGTTGTATAGGCAGTCTGTTCTAGAAGCGAATGAAGTGAAGAAGTAGTTGCAACAGTGGTTGGAGCATGGTGTGATTTGACCAAGCACCTCATCTTGTGGGTCACCTATCATAATTGTACCCAAGAAGGATGGGACTTGGAGAATGTGTATCGATTACATGGTATTGAACACGATTACATTTAAGAATCAATACCCTCTACCAAGGATTGCTGATCTGTTGAACCAGCTGCACATGCCAAGTACTTCAAAAACCTGGATTTGAAATCAAGATATCACCATGTACGAGTCAAAGAAGAAGATACCTGGAACACTGCCTTCAAGACAAGGCAAGGTTTGTATGAGTGGTTGGTTATGCCATTTGGTTTATACAATGCACCGACGACATTTATGAGACTAATGAATGATGTTTTACGCCCTTATCTAGATTCATTTGTTATTGTCTATTTGGATGATAAACTGGTTTATAGTGCTACATGGGAGAAGCACATGTCACATCTTATGCAGGTGTTAGACTCTGAAGAAGCACAAGATGTCGTCCAATCTCAAGAAATGTGAGTTTGCTCATTAGTCTTTGGTGTATTTGGGGTATGTGATCGGTGGAAGGGAGCTCAAGATAGATCCTGCGAAGATGGAGGCTATCATGAAATGGTCAGTACCTACAAATGTCACTGAAGTTAGGAGTTTTGTTGGGGACAAAGCCACCACCTACAAATGTCATTGAGGTTAGGAGTTTTGTTGGGGAAACACATTACTTTCAGAAGTTCATAGCTTCATTTTCAGCTATAGTCGACCACCCACGCCTACAATAGCTAGTGGTAAGAGTTTCCAGTGGGGGAATAATCAACATAAGGCCTTTGATGAGTTGAAAAGAAAGACCAACCAAGCACTAATGCTCACACTACCAAACTTGAAGCCCCCTTCCAAAGTGGAGACAGAAGTGGATATGCTATGGGAGAGGCCACTGGCGTGCAGAGGAAGGCCTGTCTGCTATCATTTTGAAGTATTTCATGGGAGGGTTATCAACTACCCTACCTACTTACAAGGAGCTCTATGCGTTGGTACAAGCTGTCTAAAATTGGAAGCACTATCGGATGGGCAAGAAGACCATCATCCACACAGATCAATAGCCACTACAATATTTGCAGGCCCAAAGTAAGCTACAACAAACCAGACGTTACAAGTGGATGGGGTTTTTACAACAATTTTATTTGGTCATAAAGTAAGAGAAGGGTAGCAGAAATAAGTTGACATACATGCTTTCACGACCACCCACATCCAAGATAACAACTTTGGGAACTTTGATGCACATGGAGCCTTTTACACATGATGCATATAGAGAGACATACAGAGAAGACACAAACTTCAAGGAGGTGTTTCAGTAGCTACAGGGCCAAATTCATATAGAAGAAGGTGACATCAAGGTTGACTATCATTTCCAAAATAGTCTACTCCACAAGCTCGACAAGATTTGTGTTCTTAAAGGTGAACGATTGTAGCTTATCAGAGAGGCTCACACCTCCAAGGTTGTAGGACATTTTGATGTTGGGAAGACAATTTCCAACTTACAAAGGTATGTTTATTGGTCCAATATGTAAGAAGATGTAGCAAGATATATTAGAGGATGTATACTTTATTGTATCAACAAGCCCAATAACAGGAAGCAAGGTCTATATTATCCATTATCTGTATCCAATCGACCTTGGGAAAGTATTTCCATGGATTTTGTGGGAGGTTTACTAACAACCAGGAAGAGGCATGACTATTTATTTGTGGTAGTTGATAGGTTCAAAAAAATGTGCATTTTCATGCCTTGTAAAAAGACCATCGATGAACAAGAAGCAACAAATAAGTTCTTTAAACAGGTCTGAGTGCACTTTGGGATACCAAGGAGCATCATCTCAGATAGGAATACCATATTTCTCAATGCATTTTTGACTACATCGTGGGAGAAGATGGAAACTAAGTTGAAGAGGTCTACAACTGAGGAAAGCCTTGGCAGGAAATTGAATTTTTTAAAAATGATTTAGGGCTATATTTGTGTATTTTTCTATAAAGAAATTTTGATAAAAATGTAAATTAATCTTTATAGATAAGATATTATTTATTACAATTAACACTTTTGCAAAACTGGACATACATTTTTATAAGCACAATCAAGTACTCGGGGGTTTTCCTAACTCGACGTTGTAATTTGGAAAATAAAAAAATGATTTCCAGAATGTGTTAGGGTAATTTTGAAAGAAAAATTACAAACGTTGCCGACTATAATACAAACACACACACACAAACACACTCAATCTCAAATTAAATGGTAAGCAAGATATATTGCATGCATTTTAAATCAATCATAGGTTTGGGATACTTACAAGTACTTCGAGTTTATAATATTCTAGGACTCAACCAACAACCCAACATACAAGTTTAACTACATGTGTGTTTCCAAACATATTGTTAAACATGGGTCCAGGGTTATTATAAAATATTCCATAGTAGCATCAATCATACACAATGGATCAACATCCATTTTCATTCATCTTCCTATGAAAACCATTCAAATAAGCCAAGGAAGAACCATTTATGGTTTAGGACAGCATAGGGATGCATAACATATCAAGGGCGTGCATTTTTACAGTGTAGGTGTGTATTTGTCATTAACAAGTTGTGCATATTCCTCCTTACTATGTAAACATGCAATCCCATGCCCTCAACGTGCATTTTCAACTTGAGACATGCATTTTTCCCTCGGTGTGAATTTTCCTCAATACCCTGTGTACATATTTTTTATTTTCATTTTCAAACATATTTTACACCTATGTACATATTTTTTATTTTCATTTTCAAACATAAATGTGGCTTCTCTGTAAAAGAGGAAATATCTACCTTGTAAATTGAAAGACCAAAACAATAGAAAGTGACCTAATGGAAATGCATGGCCATGATTCTATATAGCTAGAAATTTAGTTATAAGAGATTTGGGGTGAATATAATAACATTATAAATCTACCTATATCACCCTAAGTGCAGTTTCAAATGAAATATGATTTTTACTTTGAACCACGATTGAAGACTTTTTATAAAATGGAGGGTAAAACCGTCTTTCAGTAAAATGCACGCCCAAGACTCATATGACTTCCAAATTGAGTGATTCAAATTGTGGAGTTTGTATTTTATCATTTATATCTTTTAATAATTTTAGTTCTTCATTTTCAAACCAAAACCCTCTTCTTTGCACAGAGGCTAAAAAATGTCTTGTAAATGCAAAAGAATGCATAAAGAGAAAAATGCATAACAAATCATGAAAACATGGCATGATGAAAAAAGCATGCCCTGCCAAGAAAAACACATGCATGCAGTTGATAATTTACATGTTACAAGTTACAGGACCGTGGATATGTTGTAAACCCTAAAGACTATATACTAAGGTGATATCTCAAGTTTTTTCCCTTTGCCTAATTTCAACATTATTGGATTTTGACCTAGTGCAAAAGGTTGGAGGATGCATGCCAACCATTTAACAAAAATGTTTACCACTATTGGAAGGATGTTCCCCAACTTTTTGATGAAATGGAAACCATAAAATTGTTTCCCTTTCCTTTAATTCCTCTCACATGGGGTCATAGCTCCTCTTCCTCTATATTATGTGTATTATGTTTTTTGGCCTATATAAATGCATTTACATTTGTGAATTGGTAGAATATACTTGTATATTGTACTCATATTGCTTCATTGGATTTTGTTGTAATAGTTAATTACAATGCCATATAAAATTACTCCAGAGGAGAATGATAGGACGCTTCAAAGGTTATTTGTGGCATTGGAAGAAAAGGGTGACATGAAATGTTATTGCCATTGCAATCAATGCAAGGGTTTCAATAGAAGAAGAATTTTAATAACATGAGCTGAAAGGTATTGTAGACAGTTTGGACACGTTGAAGGGGGGTATGAATATCGTCCCTTGGTAAGTTAGTAGTCATTATATGTTTTTGTATTGATTGTATTTGTAGATATTTCTATGATTTCAATATTCATTACATACACTAATGTCATTTGATTGATTGTAATTATAAAGAAAGGGCGTCCTAAGTGTGATCTTATAAATGTGCTAAGTAGTAGTAGAAATCTTGTTGTACACAATGAGGAAGATGGATCGAATATTGGAGATCAAGTTAGTCCTATGGAAGAAGATGACATTGATAATGGTACAATTGAGAAAGATTGTATAAATAGATTGATCAAAGAAACCTTTTGTCCAATGGATGACAATTTTGATGATATTCATGATGTACCTCTGATTGAGAAGTCACAACAACCCATTTATAAAGGCTCAAGGACAAATCTTCTCTCTGCTATATTGTTGTTGGTGAAATTGAAGGTATTTAATGGCTTGTCAAACACTTTCCTCACTCAGATCCTAAGGTATGTAATATAATTCGTCACATATACAAAAAAATTCTATTTTTGTTTTGTTTCTCTATTATTAGTGTTATTAATTAATGTGTAAATTAATGATGCAATATTTAATATTACTATTCTTTACATTGACTAGTTATATTTTGCATTGTATATTGTTAGGTGAATTTCTCCTACCATCATCAAATACTTTACCTCGCACATACCGAGAATTATCTTCCATTATGAAATATATTGGAATGGATTACAAAGATATTGATGCATTTCCTAGTGATCATGTTATATATTATGGAAAATATGCATCAAAAATGAAATTCCCACAATGTCAAATCAATAGATATCTAACCGATCAAGTACCACAACACGTGCCTCACAAGTTTCTTCGTCATATCCCCATAATTCCATGTTTGCAACAACTGTTCAGGTGCCAAAGCATAGCACAATTTATGAATTACCATGCACAAAATATAAGTGAATATGGTGTTCTTCGAATGCCTTCAGATGGTTCTGCATTTAAGAACATCGAAGAAAGATGGCCAATTTTTAAAGAAGAACTTTGTAATGTTAGGATTTCATTGGAAACTGACGGTGTCAATCCATTTGGTGAGATTAGGTCTATTTAATCAGTGTGACCTATTTTTGTTATAAAAAATAACCTTCATCCTTGGATGTCAATAAAGAGGGAGCACACAATTTTGGCAATGATTGTTCCAGGTATTTGTTTACAAATTGTTTTTGAATGCATTATTTGATTTGTCTTGTTCGTTGCATAATTTATTATATATACATATAATATACAAAGTAGTAATGATGTGTACTTTCAATCAATTAGGTAAGTACAAAGTTAAATATATGAATGTATATATTGAGCCTCTTATCGACAAACAACTGAAATTATGGGTTGATATCACTATGTACGACATCTCTAGACCAATAGGGAAAAAACAATTTCAATTCCATGGAATACTTACATGGACAATTCATGACGTGCCAGGGCTAACACAATTTTGTGGTATGTAATGTACTAATGAAATTTATTAGTATATATATATTGAAAATATCATGCATTTTAAAAAAATAATTCCTTGGTATATAATTGGTATTGACATTAATCCATATGTTGTAGGCCTACAAACAAAGGGTAAAATTTCATATCCAATATGTGGTCCTAGGATGAAGTCTCGTCATTCAAGAAGTTTAGGAAATGAGGTGTTTGATGAGTATAGATACTTCCTCCCTAAGAACCATAGGTATCGAACTACAACAAAACATATTTTCAATTTAAAAAAGAGATTGGAATAAAACCATGGAAAATGACACCTCACATATGGAAGTTGGAATATAATAGAAATCATCAAGGTAAGCAATTAGTCTATGTATCATATATATTAATGTTTTACAATTTTAATTTGTATTCAATTCTGTTTACTGTATTTAACAATTATTGTTGTAATCTCATTTATTTTTCATAACTGTTGTCAAGGTATTAATGGGCTTCCAAGAGGAATGAAAACATACCCTATAAAATTCAACAAATTTCCCTACTATGAGCACCTACAAATAGCTCATTTGTTTGATACAATGCATATCGGGAAGAATGTAACAAAAACATTATGGATAATATTAAATGGAAGGAGTGACAAAGAAAAAATTGGCAAAATTTGTAGTGATATTTAGGAATCCAATCATGCAATGAAAAATGTGATTAATTCAAATAGTGATGGACATCGAGATAATATTCCATGGTTATTTACAGAGTAACAAATAAATGATGTAAAATAGGTCATTACGAAAATGAAATTTCCCACGAGATTTGCTTTAAACATAAATAATATCTTAACGAAGAAAGGTGAATTTGGTGGGGTAAAAACCCATGACTCACATACCTTCATTAAGGTAATTATTTGGTTATATTTCTACAATGGTATACATCTTTTTGGTATTTCTTTGTTTACCTTTTTGTTACAATATGTTCTACCTCTAATGTTTATAATGATTCATTTTTTGTTACAATATTTTCTACCATTATCTAATCCAGACAACTTTGACAACGACATAAAACAAGTCATATATGATTTTGGAAAATATATGAGGTAAATGACAATTTCCATGAAAAAAATTCATTGCAGAACTTGTTCACACGTGTTTTACTTGCAATGTATATACTTAAACTTGCAGTCATTTTCTTGCATCATGTGTAGGTGGTTGTCATCTAAAGAAGTCCATAAAGAAGATATAAGTTATTGGAGGAGATAATTTCCTGGCCTAATGTGTGAAATGCAAAAGTACTTACCTCCGACACTTTTTGATGCACAAGAACACCACCTCATACACCAAGTTGAGGAGATTGAAATTTGTGGACTTGTACACACAAGGTCAATATGGATGGTGGAGAGGCATTTGAAATCATTGAAATCATTTGTTAGAAAAAAGAGTACATCCCGAGGGTTCTATGGTGGAGGGTTATATGGTATATCAATCCTTGGTGTATATTATTCAATATCTTCCTAAATTAGCAACAAATATGAACGTGCCTCTCATTTAGGATGTCAAATCCATCAACAAATTTGAAGGGGAGGTCCTCTTGGGGAAAGGTAGAATGAGAAAAGTGAAAGGTAATTAAATCATAGAGATCTACAAAACTTTTGTTTATTCATTTTTATCTATATCATAACTATTTAATTTTTATTCTTCCATCAATTATTAAGCTTTTCCATGATACCTAATTATTGATGCATTGTTATTTTTTCATATAGCTGGTCGAGAGTGGGATGCACTACATTTATACATTGCAAACCATCTTGATTGGGTTAATGTATGGATAGAACGATGTATACAATGTTGTGGTGCTTTGTTTCATTCAAGACTCTTTTTGTAAATTTTGACAGTTGCTTTTCCTCAAGCGCAACCATTTGATACAAAGTTCCTCTTAATTTTTATTTTAAGAATGTTATTAACTTCACCCAAAAAATAGATAACTAATTTTGGAGCTATATAGAAGCATGGGTGTGCATTTTCATTACGTCACTTTCTACTATTTTGGTCTCTCAATTTACAAGGTAGAATTTGCACTTTTTACATAAAAACCACTTTTATGTTTGCAAATGAAAATATAAATATGTAGACATGTGTAAAATTATCTAAGACACCATCAATGTAACACACCCAACCCTTAAATACCCTTTCTAGGGATGGGGCATCAAATTTTTGTTTTTCCTAACTCTCTCAAATCCTAATTCCGGGATCTCTATTGGCTTCTACTCGCCACGAGCTTTCTAATGGTCGCCACCACACTAAAATATGAGCTATGGTTTGTAAGTTATTACCTATCGAAGTTACCTGGGCGTTATTAGTTGGGGTCTTTGGCATTCGGTGTTGAACGCCCACTTTTCTTACTCCCCGAAGTCCCGAAATCACACCATGTGGCCTTAGCCATTCGATGATCAACATTCGACGTTTTACGTTGAACGTCTCCTTTTTCAGCATTCAACAATCGACAATCGACGGTCGATGTCCTACGTTTTTGGAGTTTTGATGATCAACGATCGTTGTTGAACGTTTGACATTCGACGATCGACAATCAATGTTGAACATCCCTTTATCATACTATGTCCAAATCTTCCAAACTCCTGAAGTTATCCAGATTCCTGGAGTTCCGGACACGTCATCAACCATGTTGGCTAGGTGAGAACGAACCAGAAGCTAACACGTGGTGAGGGACAGGGGTGACATGTGTCCTCATTAGGGGGTGACAAGTGTCATTCTCTAATAGGCATAAGGGGTATGTGAATCGACCATATCTGGGTGACAAGTGGCACCTTATTTGCGGGTCCACATCACCCTGGATGACGTCATTGAGCCACATCAAACCCCGACATACAACCTTCTAACTCCTTTCAAATCTCATGGTTGAGATCTGTCCACGTAGATCCATAGATCCATGGATCCCATTACTTTATGAATCCTAGCTTCAAATATTACCAATTCTTCACATCGTGAATTCCCCGAAGAGCCAAGTCTTCAGACTCCCTAATATGGCGCCACATGTCCTCATCCTTACAACGACTGAGATTCATTTCCCCATTCGCGACTTCAGAGGTTTTCACACTCTGAAGAATCTTGGCCAAGTTCCTCTGGGGTACCAAGTCTCCAGACTATAGGATCTCTCACCACGTGGCCTCTCATCCAACGACTCTAGTCCAACGGGTGAATTTTGATACGAAACAAGTGGGGGCCACGTGTCGCTCCACAATGCATTCCCGATAGGTTAGGCAGTTAAGAGGGGTTCTCAACGAAATCCTTAGATCGACAATTGAGAGGGATCCCGAAGGATTTGAGGATCGAAGGTCCACATTACTTCAGAAGTTCAAAATTTGAGAGTTCGACGTGTATCTTCTAACTTCCTCTCTGGACCATGCTCGATCTATCTCCACGTGTACCTAGTATTCACGACCAGGATTTACTCTGGTTTGCAGAGATCTGGGGAGACTCATGCGTTCCTATACCGTCAAATACCCTAACTTCCAAATATCCATTGATCTATAGACACGCGTCCCTCTATTATCAATGGTCTAGATTAACTTTGCGACTCCGACATTCGGGAGTTTCAGAGCTAGACCACTCCTATTCTCCCAAAGTGAAACTTTGTCGAAGTGCTTAATGCTACCCTTCCTAAGTCCGATCTAACAACTGAGACAGATCTCCATAGGATCCCCAGATCTACGACCCTCATCTATTTGTGACTCCGACATTCGACTATTTTTTAGGGTTGTGGAGTCATAAGTTCTGAAGTCCCGAAGCCAAAAGGGCTAGCTCCTTTCATAGTAGCATAGGGTTCCGAGACCTTGGTCATATGGATCATTTGGAAATTATTGTGGCTAAGCACTAATATTATTAGCAACAATTGGGTTAAGGACATGGGCATGAGCCCTTGGTTAGATGGGTGGATGGTCTGAAGGAAAACACCCTTTTTCCCATAGATTTGAACTTGACATACCTGCCAAGGTAAACTCAAAAGATTGACAATACTTAGACATTTTAGTTAATCTTACCCCGACTCTCCTGCAGATTCACATCCCATAACTCTCTAGCAACTAAACTGAGGTAATTCGAAGACCAAGTAAATACAACAGTTTACAGAAGCAAATGAGAATTTCTAATAATTGTTCAAACACTGCAAGACTTAACCATAAACACAGAAATCCAATCATCGCATCCAATGTATTACAAAGAGTATGAAAATACTTATCAGAACTGGAAAATGTGAAGCGACTGTTGAAAGGGGTACCCGTTTCCTCCCAACCATATCAACAACCACTCCTGACGGATTTACCATTGGCCACCCCCGATCTAGACCATGATGCTCTGAGAGAGATTCTTTGTCCCTTCTCCACGACAGTCAGAGATAGAGGTTACTCTCCTCCTCCCACAGGATCTTGGAAACCATTTTTCTCTACTCCAAGCAAGGAGGTCTGCACGATCACTTCCTCAGTCACTCGTTAGCCTCGTTTACCAGCTTGTAGCGAAACTCTTCCCATGGCTTCTTACAGCCAAAATGATCTTGCTTCTCAGCTTTTATCTCATCTCCAGAGTCGAACCTTCTCTCTTCTCTTATGGAGATTGTTTTCACTCCTCTAATTTCTTGCAGATCTGTCTCTGTCCCCAAAATTACCTCCTTTCTTGCCTTCCTCAGCAAGGTTGCGTGGTTCCGAATCCCCAATTCATGGTCAGGCCTGGAAGCCTTATAGATGGGTACCCTACCCATCTCCTCATTAACTCTTTAGGATGTCCTTCAAACTACTAGCCTGATTGGTAATTCATTTATGGGTCAGAGGATTGTTGAGAAATTACACACAGTAGGTACTGGTTTGGTGAGGGTCATATCAACCATTCTTGGTTTCCCTCACCATATCTCTTATAGAATCCATGGTCTATCTTGGCAAACTCCTCCCTTTCATCAGTTGTGCAACACACATTCATTTTCTATTAATAATAGAAAATTCATACATTGACCCTTTTATAAAAAGGTTCATCAAACCAAACATTCACACACATTTAGTTCGCCATAGTCTCTTAGCCAGTTATAGTTATATTTACAAACAGGGGGAAATAGGGGTATTAAAATCCCCTCCCCTTTAAAGGAACATTGTCTTCGATGTTCTATCTGCCGATGTGCTCGGTATGTACAGAAGTAAAGAAAAATGTATATGCCTGTTTCATGGCATCCTCCATTTCCCATGTAGCCTCATCTGGGCCAAAGTGTTTCCACTACACCTTGACCTGTGCAATGGTTCTGTTCTCGGGTGGGGTTTCCTTCTTGTCTATTATGCATTGAGGTTTTCGAAGGAATTCTCCCTTGGGTTCCACCTGAATCACAAACCAGTCAATAATATGATTAGAATCATGTACATACTTCTTTAATAAAGAAACATGGAAAACATTACGTGCCTTCAATGTGGGAGGAAGTGCTAGCCAATAGTGTTATAACCCTAATTTGCACCATACATGCTTACCTGGCATCAGGCCATCTCAGATTCCTTTTTTGCCAAAACACCGTTGAACAACTCTTTAAAAAACCTCTTTTATAAGGGCCCACGTGCCCTACTCCATTACTGCACGTGTGTGCACGCTAGCTGACCTGAAACAACCCGTGTGTACCTACAAAAGCACGAAAAAAGGAAAGTTGCCGATGGAACACACAACTTTGGGTGAGTTAACTGAAACTCCCGACCATGCATGGCCGAGGGTTCGTCCAAATACCTAGCTTCTTCTAGCCTATAAAAGAATGGGTAGGGGTCCCATTTGGAAGAGGAGAATAATAGTAAAGAAACTCTACCCAATTGCACATTCCCATTGTTCCAACCCTTTAGCCATCCTTGTGCAAAGAGAGATACAGAGCAAAGAAGTTGGAGGACATTTTAAGAGGAGCTCAGGATCAGGTTCGCGGAGTGGTGGCCGGTCTCGACATTGTAAGTTGATTCATTAAAGTTAATAATAAAGAAATGCTTTTCCCGTCCCACTATATGAGTTCTTCATAGTTTAGTGAATATATGTTTGAATCTCTAATCCATTAATCTATAGAACAAATGCATGTAGAGTTTGTTGCTTGTTTTGTACGCAGGTCAGCCTTGGGAGGATAGCTTCTAACAAGCGATCAAGTGTGAAGAATGATCGACATCGAACGTCCGAAACAAGGTATGTTCGTTTAACCATGTATTTGCTTAAAAGAAATGAGGATTAGGTCTGGGACGACAGTAGAAAGTAGGATTCTTTCGGTCTTATCTGCATGCATAATATAACCCTAAATGCTAGTCTGTAGGGAGATTTCCCACCACAACAGAATTGGCGACCATACTGGGGAAGTCTCTAGGGTTCCTAGGAATATTTTTGGGTATTTTTAAAAGACTGGTTTTCTTTCCTGTTTTTTGAAGTTTCTGCAAAGTCTGAGCTAATAGAGATTTTGGTCTTCCATACCAGCTATCTCTGTTTCTTTGCGTGACTGTATTTTTTTTCGAGACCCATAGAGGTACACGCGGCTTGCATAAGGTCTGCACGCATGTACCCGTGCCCTACTTTCTTACATCCCACGTGTAAACACTAGCTGAAGAAGTAACAATAGCGTGTATGATTCCAGAATTTTTTTGAGGCAGTCATTCTCTTCCCTGTCAGAATCAATCATTCTCAGGGGTTTTCTGGAACTCTTTCTAGTCTTAGTTGTTTGTAGTCTATAGCTTAGGTTTCATCTCAGATTGGTTTGTTTTACAAATTTTTCCTTACATTGTTTTCTTTTTTCTTTTAAAGAAAGTGTCTAAGCCTTCAAGAGATCCTGGTTCTCAGTATCAGTGGTCTCTTCCTAGTTTGGATTGTCTGTTTTTATTTGTTTCAGAGTTTTAGAGATACACACGGCCTGTATAAGGCCAACACACGTGTACATGCCTTCTGTCTCTACACATCTCGCGTGCACACACTTGCTGTTGAATTGTCAGCAATGTGCTTGTGAAGGATAGTTTTTGTTGAGAGTGAGGCAGTCATCCTTTCCCTTGACAAGAGTTATACCTCTCAGGTTTTTCGAATATATGTCCTAGCATTCAGTAGCTTATGTTTGATCTTAGCCATATCTTTCTTTTTTCATTTAAAAGTTTCCATCAAAATTTTCTTTAGGGTTTTTAGACAAGTGTGACAGTCCTTTTTTAAGTTCCTAGTGTGTGATTTCTTGAAGTGATTCTTTGTGATCTGCGATTAGGCCAGAAGTTTTTCTTGGTTTTTGACTTGTTGATATTTTTTCTTTTTTGCTTTGTGAGCATTCAAATAAAAAAAAAATCTTTCATTTCTTTGTTTGATTGAAAAGTGTTGTTTTTCATTAGTAACAGGGAAAAGTCTTTGCTTTCATAAGTTCTTGATAGTTTGCTTAGATCGTAAGTAGCTCGTAGTCGAGTGAAATCCTGCTGTTACTCCTTCTGGGAATTCTTCAATTCCCACTACGGTTATCACCACAGGAGAGTTTCCACCTCCTAACCCACCATCACCAGTCCGAGCCACCATGGTCTTGACCGCCTCTACATCGCACAGTGGTCCGATCCCATCTCTGGAGGCGGCCACAACCCCTTTCACACCAAGTGCGACAGACCCTCCGTTCTCATACGGGATGCCTAGTTCAGGTACAAGTCCTGTACTTTCCTACTCTACTTCACAGACTTCAGGTCTGGGGGCAGGGAGCTCTAATGCTCCTTTGCAAGGCCACATGGGGGGCACTTACGCTCCCTTTAACGCTTTCCCTTATGGAGGAGGTCATATACATCCTTCGTCCCCTTCGCTCGGTGACACACACTAGCCATCCGCCGGGCCGCCTGCACACCATAGTTTATTTGGAGCAGGGAGTCAAGGACCACCTTCGCATAATATGCTGGTAGGTTCGACACCGTTTTATTTGTTCAGTGCGTTTGGTAACAACGCCTTCTCATCAGCTGCTTTCCTAACTGGGGGCAATCTCGGTTTCAGACATGCTATTCCTATGTAGGGTACTATTCCTGCACAGGGGGCACACCCAGGAACTTCTTCCACATAAGAACCTTGGAATTCTTGGCAGGGATCTGTTCCCTTGTCAGGAATGCCGATCTGGGGTAATTCTTTTCACAATCAATGGAACCCCGGACAAAGTACTATGCCTATCCCCACTAGACCGACATGGGGCAACCCTTCCCAAAGTCCTTCGAATGTAATGCATGCCTAACCATCTATGTCCTATTTTGGAAATCAGCCGATGATGTCTCCTCACACGTAAAATCCATACGCTAGACATGGCCATGGTTTTTACCAAAACCCAAGCCAACAACCGAACTTTTCCTGGCAACCTGGTGCCAGTCAAACTCCAGGTCCCTTTTTCCTCGGTTATCACCAACAACCCAAACTTCCTTTCCTGACAACCTTGCATTTGCCTGACTTGACAAGGTTGTTGAATGACCCTATCTGTCATGATCCACATTGGCCTCCTATGCCGACGAAGTTGCCTTCAGACATCCCAAAGTTCGAAGCCAAGCCTAACGAAAATCCAAGAGATCATGTGACTACCTTCCATTTTTGGTGCTCATCTAACTCATTGAAAGATGACTCCGTATAGTTGCGATTGTTTCAATGTACTCTCATTGGGAGTGCCGCGAAATGGTACATTGAGCTCGATCGCTCAAGATACTCTTTCTTCGGTGAACTGACGATGGCTTTCCTAAACCATTTCCAGTTACATGTGAGATACGACGCTGGCATTGAATTGCTGACCAATTTCTCACAAACAAAAGCGGACCATATCTCTGATCACATCCGAGAATGGAGACGCCGAAAGAGTTTAATTAAGGTACTAGTCCCACCAACATTCCTTCTCGAGTGGTTCCTTAAGTCTTTGGTCCCACAATTATCCAAAGACATCGCGACGTCAGGAGTATTTTTCGAAGAAGACACCATCATGAGAGCTCAACAACTTGAGCTAATCTATTCTCAGTCCGGTTTATTATACGAGATCTTTCCAGATGCGCCACGCTCAATACTTGATAAAACCAGATAGAGAGATGGACCACATGCCGATGGTATTGTTGGTTCAGAACAAACAAAGCCCACCGAGAAATTGATGAAGCAGTTGCAACAATTGTCTATACAACACACAACGGCTAGCCAAACTACTACTTTGGCTGCTCCCCCTACGAAAACGTCGGATGTACACACAGTGCAATCGGCTAATCGAAAGGCCACCCAGCAGCCTGAAGGAAAGAAAAAACAACGAAAGAAGGGTAAGGGGGATAAAAAACCTACCGATAATACTGGCGGGGACAACACTGAGAAATGAAAGGCGAGGTATCCATGCAACTTGTGTGCAGAAGACCACCCAACCCATCTATGTCCTCGGCTTGCAGAAGCCCAAAAGTTTGTGACGCAGCAACAACCTGCTGTGTTAACCAATCCATTTCAACATGGGAAAAATCTAACCCAAGCCTCTGCAAGCATGGAAGGGGGCAACCAAGGACCCTCTCCGTCTTCGAACAACCCCACATCCGTGAATGTATATATGTTGAAGGGTGATGCTTTTGTATCAACTAGAGTGCATGACTATAGTAAACCAAGCACTTCTGAGAAGGGCAAAGAAGCCGAACTCCCATCTCTTCCTCTACAGATTGAGAAGACGTTGGGCGAAACAATGACACGCATCCCCAAAGGCACGTTCAAAAAATCTTCTCACAACCCAAACGCAAGGGCTGCCCAGAACTATTCTGTGGTGGAAGATTTATCACAAACCCCTTGTGCGATGTCTGATTTGGAGGTCCTCCAAATCTTCCCTTCCCAGAGGAAATCCTTGTTAACTGCTTTAGGATCTACTGAGACTTGTAATTCAGGTACAATCATGCTGGATACAACAGACTTAAAACCTCGTCTGCCTTACCACGTATCATTTCAAATAGTAGTGGCTTATCCCACGAAAACATTTACTCGGAATATCTTCCGCACGATGGTTGATGAGGGCGCCTCTACATGCGTTATGTCGTTGGCATGTTGGAAGGCCATTGGCCAACCCGTTTTGTCTCCGTCACCTACTCTCCTCATTGCTTTCGACGGTCGTTCGTTCTGACCACATGGTATCATTCCCTCTTTACCAGTGCAGTTAGGAGGGAAGACCATGTGTGTCGAGGTAGAGGTAGTCGATGCGCCCCTCGACTATAACCTCTTGTTAGGGAGGAGTTGGACTTATGCCATGTAAGCTGTGGTTGCTATAGTTTTCTGGGTCTTGTTGTTTCCACACGAGGGCCGGATTGTGACCATCGATTTGTCTTTCTCCAGACCTGACCCTTCATTGGAGGCATCCACGGTCCCGATGATTGATAATCCTCAACCAGGCGTGGTCAACGTAGGGGTTGGTTTGTGCCCATCTTTGATGGGTACCTTCGATTACCCGCCCCCTCAAGGTGATATCAAGTTTATATCCAGTCACCATAAGGTTGATATTTTTCAAGTTTCGTCGTTCCGCACGACTTACTTCGACGATCCGTGGATACTTCCTTCCCCATCGGCCACGATGGATGGGACAGGGCACCCGGGCATGTCCATGCCCTTGTCCATAGCTGAAGTAGCGTACTCTTTAGTCCAGCAAGCTTTAGCCAACACTGATCCAATTCCTACACAAGAGTTCAATCCACTTCTTGAGCCTATTTGGGCTCAGGGTTCTCTCGCTGACACCGATTCATTAGACTTAGTCTTGCCCTCTGATGAAGCTGTAATTGAAGCAATGACTAGTACGGACACACCTTGGGAAGATCTTCATCACAGATCATACTTCCTCCCAGAGTTAAGCAGAATCGAAGTAGGGGAATTCACTTTGACTATGACTAGAGATAGGTCTTGTCCTATCAATCCTTTGGCTACTCGTGCTGTTTATGCTGAGGGTAATATGGCAAGTATTGCTGAAACGGTACCTATAAATCTCTCCAGAACCCTTGGTGTCATAGACAATGTTTTCGTCGGAGCATACTGCTCCTCTAAGGAGATACCCAGCATCGATCCACAAAGTGTCGATCATGAGCTAACTTTGTTGATTTTCAAGCTCTCTTTGAGATCCGAAAGCAACATACGGCGAGACTACATTTATGCTTTTTGATCTCGTCCAGATTAACTGAGAAAAGTAACCTCTACGGGTCTTCTTTTAATCCCTTTTCATACCCTCTAAACATGAAAATATTTCCAAGCGATCTTGTGGCCTTTCACGCTCGTTAAACTAAAATTTGAAGTCACGTCTGTCCGGCGGTAGTTTACCCCTTTTTCGGTCCGGGCGGTCAATTTTACGAACAAAGGTATACTCTATGGAACTTCAGTTCTCTAGAAGAGTACTCTCATGTATCATTTTAACCCTTTTTCGGGCCCGAGGGACTAAATTTACGAAAAAGGAACCCCCATAGAGTCCATAGTTAAGCTCTTTTCAGACTCCCTAAAATTGAAAAGATCGTCGAGTGACCTTATTCTCTCACACTTGTTAAATTGGTTCAGAAGAACATTCTTGACGGAGTCCATAGTTAAGCTTATTTTAGACTCCTTAAAAATGAAAAAATGGATGAGTGATCTTGTCCTTATCACACTCGTTAAAATGGTTTTGAATAGACGTCTTGTCCGTGCTAGTTTACCCCTTTTTCGAACCGACTAGACTACCTTCGAAAAAGGTACCCCAATGGAGTCTCCTTTTACGTTTTTTCAGACTCCCTAAATATGAAAAACTGTTGATCTTACCTTCTCTGGCCTCGTTAAACTTACATCGAATGACGTTACCATTGTGTGTTTTGTTAACCACGTTTCCATACCTGCGTCTTTGGTCTAAATGCCGGCTCCATGTTGCTCCCAACTGAACCATCTGAAGCATACCTTATACGCAAGCCTTGTAGCACTTTTCCTCTGCGTCTTAACACTCTTGGCCCCCGTAGGATTTTTCCTGAGTATCATTATTCTGAACATTAGTCTTGTCCTTGCGCCTTGAACTTGTATGTTTGTAACACTCGTTCCTCCATTGTAATGTAACATTCCTTTATTATTTTTTCCAAAATCATTGAAAAAGACAAAAAAATCAAATATACCCCAAAAAGAGGAAGGGAAAAGTATTTTCTTTATTGGCAACACAATGAGTCGCCCTTGGATAAAGCACATCTGTCCGTTTGTTCGTCAAACTATGGGATTTAATACAACCTTAGGAAGATTTTCTCACTACATAGAGCTGTGTCCTCCTCCGTTTGGTTATTCTTCCAAACATATGGAGAGTTTGCGTTGCCTCCTGCCTCGTAAACTTATGATTAATGCCATGCTGCCCGAGTCTCATCATTTGTCGTGCTGTTGTCCAAGGGAAGTTTTTACCAAGCCTGAGTCGACCCCTCTGCAGTTTGTCTCTTTCCCTCCTACCCGACCATCCTGAATGTCCAATCAAGTCTTTGTTCGAAATCAATGAAGCCTTCAGTTTGATCATCAAGATTCTCTAGTCCATGACCGACGAGCCGTCGAAGACCTCTGGGTAGTGAAGTCGTACACTCATATTACACTCCTCCCCGAGTTTTGAAGATTTTGAAGTTGTTGCTCAAGCTTTGAAGATCTCATCTCCAGTCATCAGGCCTTATCAGCTTCTATGAAGATGGATACTCTACATGTATATCTTTTTGATTTCGAGATGTAGCTCTGCTGTGTATTGTTCGCAACTACACTTTATATAGTTGTATGACATGGATCTACAGTGTATTTGATTGGTAGCCATGCGTTTATTTTATCCCGAGCATGGGTATGCCCGCCTCGGTGAGACATTTGTTATTTTGCAGATGGCGCCTCCCAGTTCCTGGTCCCTGGGCTCACCTGTTCGACACATCAGTAAATATTGGTAATGTATTTCGGCCATCAGATGCTCTTCTGACCTCACACATTAGGGGGCATCTGTTATAACCCTAATTTTCACTATACATGCTTACCTGGCATCAGGCCATCTCAGATTGCTTCTTTGCCAAAACACTGTTGAACAATTATTTAAAAAACCTCTTTTATAAGGGCCCACATGCCCTACTCCATTACTGCACGCGTGCACACACTAGATGACCTAAAACAACCCGCGTGTACCTACAAAATCATGAAAAAAGGAAAGTTGCCGACGGAACACACATCTTTGGGTGAGTTAACTGAAACTCCCGGCCATGCATGGCCGAGGGTTCGTCCAAATACCTAGCTTCTTCTAGCCTATAAAAGAAGGGGTAGGGGTCCCATTTGGAAGAGGAGAATAATAGTAAAGAAACTCTACCCAATTGCACATTCCCATTGTCCCAACCCTTTAGCCATCCTTGTGCAAAGAGAGATACAGAGCAAAGAAGTTGGAGGACATTTGAAGAGGAGCCTAGGATCAGGTTCGCGGAGCGGTGGTCGGTCTGGACATTGTAAGTTGATTCATTAAAGTTAATAATAAAGAAATGATTTTCCCGTCCCACTATATGAGTTCTTCATAGTTTAGTGAATATATGTTTGAATCTCTAACCCAT
>SNQJ01S0024567.1:7184-17685 GCA_010110895.2 Picea sitchensis | reverse complement strand
TGTTAAAAGAACTTCATCAATTTGAAAATATGCTAACTTATCCCTGAATTCTTTTATAACTTCACAAGATATAGGATTTTCCACATACCCTTTCATCTTGTTTAGCAATAAATCTGATCAATGTGTAGTGGAGTCACCATAAGTGCCTTCAAATTCACTTTCTTTGATAGTGGAGTCACCTTAATTTTTTTTTTTTGAAGCTCTCGATACTTTGAACATGGAGTCGCCAGGTGAAAAATTCATCCTTCTTGTGTCTGATCACTGTCCACCATTATCAATCAGATCTGTAACTTGATAATCTTTCACGAGGAAGATAAAAACTATTCCCCAATATGGTCGCCACTATGTTATCACTCTGTAATTTCCCAAGGTCGTGAAGGAAAACCAAAGGTAACCACAAAACCACTTTGGAAGCTAGGATCTAGCCTTGCCATCTTCGGAGAGGAATATCTCCATATGATTTAGCTATGTTCTTATGAATAATATTAGGCTAGCTATTATGTTTCGGGTTTTGGATTTTAGAATTAAATTGGGTTGAAACAAGGGAGATAAGCCATTGGGCAATGGAGTCACTTACTTAGTTCAAATCAAGGCAGGTTCTACATGAAACCTTATAAGGAAGGATATGAACCTTTGTTGGATTCTTAAGGTTGATAAGTGATTTGAAAGAAAAGATGAGGGGATCAGATTATACCAGAGCAATTAAGAATTCTGGACATAACCCTCAAGTAGAAAACATTGAAATTATTCAAAGCTAGAATCATAATTTAAATCAAAACAAATTTTGTTCTTCAATTTTATATTGAATAATTCAGAATGTATGGATAACATAAGAATAACAGTGAAAACATAGATACAAATAAAAATGCACTTCACCAACATAAGTGACACGAGAATCCTGTAATTGCTGCAATTGTATAATTGAAGTTTGATCAAAGGAGGCTCTGTGAGCTACTTTACATCAAATGCGTCTTTCTTTCCCATTGTTTCCCCCTTTTTGCATTAAAATTACATGAATATATAGGAAATATCACCCCCCAAGCTTATTAGGTCGAATCCAACCACCTGCCTCAAAATAGAAAGAGATACGCTAAAATTTTGAACTGTCTGCCATGAAAAATGGACCAGACTGTTGAAAAATAGGGCTGAAATAACGAGCTCGTATCTCCCAGATATTGATAGATGTGTGAAAATTGGAGGAGTTTTCTGTATATGACCTCATTCCGAGTAAATACCTCTCTCAGTTTCTTGAAATTCATTTCCATTTACCCAAGATCTACTTTACAAAAACAAGTCTAAAATAGGAAAAACGTAAGCCCAAAAAATAGGGATGAAAGATCCCACAGAATATCCCACTACGTGATAGCTGTGAGAAAATTGAAAGAGGTTTTTTTTCTTCGGTCCGTGATGAAGAAAAAACTCTCTCGGATTTTAAAAATTCATCCCCTTTTTCACATATATTTCTCTTGAAGTCGACTGGTCATTTGTTGCTAGGTGCTCTTCACATATAAAATTTGACTGCCATCTGTCCCTTTGAGATTTACTTCTGTTACAAAATATTTGGAAAAATAATAATGAAATTTCCAAATATTTTAATTAAATCCTTAAATGAATTTCATGATTTATAATTTCAACATATTCATTTAAATGATTTGATAAACCATCTTGTTTTCCAAATCCATGGCTTAACAAAACCATGTGTTGCTTTGTCTGGTTGGTAAAGTATTTTCACTTTTCCCTTTTACCCATGCAAACTCATTTCACATCTGTAAATCTCCTTTTACTTTCACCATGTAAATTCTACCTATAAATTTCCTTTTACTCCTGTAAATTTTGGATGGATTTTCAAAACCATGTGTTGTTTCTTTCACGTGCAATTGTAAATTCAAATTCACATGTATGGAATATTTCTTTATATACTTTCCAGCTCTGTAAAATTTTGTTTTCACTCATAACTTCATTTATGGGCACCTGTAAATGAATTTATGACTTGTAAATTTCCTTTAACCTCAGTCATATTTGAATCATCCTCCTTTTACTTTTACATGTAGCTTCAAAAATATATTATCCTGTAGCTTCATTTCAAAAATATATCCAAGCTTGAATCTAATTAAACTAATGGCCAATGAACTTTCCACAATATATCATAAATGTCCTTCTGACCAGATATAATGATATTTAAATCATTGTAAAATAAAAAAACCTATGCGATGAATCTGGAAGAACTCTCTGATCATTGTAAAATGGTTTTCGAAGGGTGGGTAGGTAGGAAATGGGTTAGGAGGAGGGGAGTCCGATTTAACATGAGGGTGACAACTCGTAAAATTTGGTAAGAGTGAAAACCACTTTTCGGAAACCCCCCCCCTTTGGTTAAATGTCGGAGGGGTTGGGGGTACGAAACATATTCATAGCCATTGATTTAATTTGTTCACCGATCTCGAGGCTTTTACATTTGGGAATTTTAATGCCTTAAACGCGGGGTGGGGACATAAAGTAAATTTGACTTTTCGTTTTGATGGGTGATTTGATGTATACGATTATGAAGTGGGAATTTAATGGATGAGGTAAGGTAAAGTTTTATTTTATAAAATATAATTTTGTTTAAAATATAAAACCAAAATAATATTTAGATATAATGATTTTATATCCCAAATAAAATTAATTTTAATTTGAATAAAACTTTAACGAGGGCTATTGAAAATTGGGTATAAAAGCCAATATTTTGTTGAACTCTCATAAATGAGCTTGAAACTCTGCATACCAAACTAAACCTATCCAGTGCATAAATTTTGCCAAAATTTATCATGTGCTAACATTGACTCCAATTGGGGATGATGGCCGCCCCGTGGGGCAACAAAGAACCACAGATCTTTGAATTTGCAAACCATTGCCTTGGTTATTTAGTAGTCATCACATTCCTCAGTCTGCAACTTGTGACTTGTTTTGAAACCTTAGTGACTGAAATTTTTTAGACTAAAATCAAAACCATTGTGCAAACTGAAATCTGAAATATACACTGAAGTAAAATATGTACCGCAATCTTAAACTAAACCTGAAAAAAATGCTTGAAAAATATGCTCAGGGTACTAAGCTTATTTGCACACCTACATACCCTACACTGTTGAGAAGTTGCTGAGTCAAATGACAATGAAGCCAGTCAAGTAGTTACTGAAATGAGTGGACTGCTTGACTGCTTGTCAACAAAATCAAAGCTGGAATATGTAATGGAAACTAATGATGGATCGGTTCCTTACGATAAAAACATGATTGAACAATTAAGGTGAAAAGAACCTCCATATAGTTTGCTACAGGATCAACATACATGATCGATTGGTTGATCTTGTAGGTATTCATTAATCGGTTTAACATGGCTGAGTTTCCCTGTTGTATCCTCAATATTAGACCATGATTTCAACTGTTCAGTTTCAGTATTATGTTTACAAACATAAATTTCATAAATCTGAAAATCAAAAGGCAATGCAATCTCCTCTTGTTTTGGCGAAGGAAGATTTTCAAAAAACTGTTTAGGATCTTGGAAACTATAGGACTGAATCTGAAGATCCAAGAGTTCAATATCCTTCTCAAATATTTCAACAACTAACTCAAGAACACACATTTTAATTTCAAGAGAAATTTTTCTCGATTTCAAACTATGAAACACGACTGTTAAAAGAACTTCATCAATTTGAAAATATGCTAACTTATACCTGAATTCTTTTATAACTTCACAAGATATAGGATTTTCCACATACCCTGTCATCTTGTTTCGCAAGAAATATGATCAATGTGTAGTGGAGTCCCCATAAGTTCCCTGAAATTCAGATTCTTTGACAGTGGAGTCACCTTAAAAAGAAACTTTGAAGCTCTGGATACTTTGAACATGGAGTCGCCAGGTGAGAAATTCAACCTTCTTGTGTTTGATCACTGTCCACCATCAATAATTAGATATGTAACTTGATAATCTTTCATGAGGAAGATACAAATTCTTCCCCACTATGGTTGCCACTATGTTATCACTCTGTAATTTCCCAAGGCTATGAAGGAAACCCACAGGTAACCAGAAAACCACTTTGGAAGCTAGGATCTAGCCCTAGGCAGGTTCTACAGGAAACCTTAAAGGGCAGGATATCCACCTTTGTTGGATTCTTAAGGTTGATAAGTGATTTGAAATAAAAGGTGAGGGGATCATATTATACCAGAGCAATTACGAATTCTGGACATAACCCTCAAGCAAAAAACATTGAAATTATTCAAAGCCAGAATTGGAGTGTACATCAAAACAAATTATGTTCTTCAATTTTCTATTGAATAATTCAGAATGTATGGATAACATAAGAATAACATTGAAAACATAGATACAAAGACAAATGCACTTCACCAACATAAGTGACACGAGAATCTTGTAACTGTAACTGTATTACTGAAGTTTGATCAAAGGAGGCTCTATGAGCTGCTTTACATCAAATGAGTCTTTATTTCCCATCGGTTCCCCCTTTTTTCATTTAAATTACATGAATATATAGGAAATATCACCCCCCAATCTTAGGAGGTCCAATCCAACCACCTGCCTCAAAATAGAAAGAGATACACTGAAATTTTGAACTGTCTGCCATGAAAAATGGACCAGACTGCTTAAAAATAGGGATTCAATCATGAGGTCATATACATCGTATCTTGATAGCTGTGTGAAAACTGGAGGATTTTTCTGTAGATGACCTCATTCCAAGCAAAGACCTCTCTCAGTTTCTTAAAATTCATTTCCATTTACCCGAGATATACTTTACAAAAACAAGTCCAAAATAGAAAAAATGTAAGTCCAAAAAATAAGGCTGAAAGATCCCATTGAATCTCCCAGTCCGTGATAGCTGTGATAAAACTGAAAGAAATTTTTGTTCTTGGGTCCGTGCTGAAGAAAAACCTCTCTCGGATTTTAAAAATTCATTCACATTTTCTTAGAAATTGCTCCGGAAGTCGACTGGTCATTTGCTTCTAGGTGCTCTTCACATATAAAATTTGACTGCCATCTGTCCCTTTGAGATTTACTTATGTCATAAAATATTTGGAAAAATAATAATAAAATTTCCAAATATTTTGATTAAATCCTTAAATGAATTTCATGATTTAGAATTTCAACATATTCATTTAAATGATTTGATAAACCGTTTTGTTTTCCAAATCCATGGCTTGTTTTCCAAATCTATGGATTAACAAAACCACGTGTTGTTTTTTTTGGTTGGTAAAATATTTTCACTTTTCCCTTTTACCCATTCAAACTCATTTCACATCTATAAAGCTCCTTTTACTTTCACCATGTAAATTCTACCTGTAAATTTCCGTTTACTCTTGTAAATTTTGTGAAATGGATTTTCAAAACCATGTGTTGTTTCTTTCACCTCTACCTGTAAAATATTTTTACACCTATAACTCTTGTTTTACTTGGCCTCCTATTCATAAAACTCATTTACATGAATTGCTCAACCTCCCATCCACAAAAATATTTCATAAATTTATGAAATATTTCTTTATATACTTTCCAACTCTGTATTTTTTTTTTCACTCATAACTTCATTTATGGGCACCTGTAAATGAATTTATGACCTGTAAATTTCCTTTAACCTCAGTCATATTTGACTCATCCTCCTTTTACTTTTACTTGTAGCTTCAAAAATATATTATCTTGTAGCTTCATTTAAAAAATATATCCAAGCTTGAATCTAATTAAACGAATGGCCAATGAACTTTCTGCCATATATCATAAATGTCCTTCCGACCAGATATAATGATATTTAAATCATTGTAAAAATGGTTTTTAGAGGGGGTAGGTAGAAAGTGGGTTAGGAGGAGGGGAGTCTGATTTAACAGGAGGGTGACAACTGGTAAAACTTGGTAAGAGTGAAAACCACTTTTCGGACCCCCCTTTGGTTAAATGTCAAAGGGGCTGGGGTTCGAAACATATTCATAACCATTGATTTAATTTGTTCACCGATCTCAAGGATTTTACATTTGGAAATTTTAATGCCTTAAATGTAGGGTGAGGGGGACATAAAGTAAATTTGACTTTTGGTTTTGACGGGTGATTTGATGTATACGATTATGAAGTGGGAATTTAATGGATGAGGTAAGGTAAAGTTTTATTTTATAAAATATAATTTTGTTTAAAATATAAAACCAAAATAATATTTAAATATAATGATTTTATATCCCAAATAAAATTAATTTTAATTTGAATAAAACTTTGATGAGGGCTATTGAAAATTGGGTATAAAAGCCAATATTTTGTCGAACTCTCATAAATGAGTTTGAAACTCTGCATACCAAACTAAACCTATCAAGGACATACATTTTGCCAAAATTTATCATGTGCTAACATCCCCATGATCTGATTCCTTTTTATCTCTTTGTGTTCATACAAAGACTTATCATCCCTGAGTGACTTTGCGTAAAGGAGGAAAATTGTATCGTTGAATCACTTTCTGGGTTTTCATGATGAACATGCAAGGATCACTTGACATTCTTTTGTTTTCAAAAATTTGTTCACAAAAGGAGAAATCCAGGTTTAAGTGGAAGCCCAAATTGATTTCACTCGTGACACCTTATGTAATGCAACCTAAAACCCAATTATTTATTATTGTTGGAAATTGGGGGAAGCAAGTAAGAAAACATGAACAACAAGTTGTTTGCACATAACTAGGCCCAATAAATAAGCCTAAAGTGATCTAGAAAGCAATTTGAGCAAACTTGTAGAAGTTCGTCAAATGAAATTCCTTTATTTTATGGCTCAAAACAGATCACTAATAAGTTGTTGTATCCATGAGATTATTCAAAGGTAAAAATGAACTATGGGAACGGATATGGAAAGACAACTATGAAACAAACATAACAGAAGATGATATTTATATTAGGATGGATGGTAATAGTACATGCTCCATGATCTGGAACAATGCCTAGAAAAAAGGAGGCATAGTACAACAACACTATTTATGGAAATTTTTCTCAGTTCATTTGGCCTTATTCTAGGAGAACCCCTAGCAGTAGATGCATGAACTAACACTTCATCAATCCCTACAGGAAGACAAGGTTTCTTTCACTCAATACAAATGGACTCATATCTACCATTACTGGATGCAAGGCGAGAACATGACAAGTTCTAAAAAAATGATATATCTCAATAAATTATCACATAGCAAACCTCGCATTAATAAATAATCACATAACAATTCATAAACATTAAACATAACTAGAATTGATGGCTATATAAACTATGCTGAAAGGAGAAATCACACCTGATCTGATGAACTGGTCGGCAATACAGTTGGAATGGTTTCCCCCGCGTCTTTCTCTTCAGCTGTATGACCCTCAGTTAGTCTTGAGCTTCCCTCAATTGACAAAGAAAGATCTTAAAGTACTTGCCAAAATCATTCAACCTCCATACATATCTAAAAAATCAATACAAGTCATATTTGTAGCGCATTATTTACTCTAAGATGCATTTTTATGAGAGTGTTAGAACATACTTGAATGAGCTCCTCTTGGTTTCAAGAATAATTTATTGGAGCCATGCGTCTAATATTTGATCAAATTGCCTCCCTTGATTTGAAGTAGTAGCAACGAAGTCAACATTGACTTTGTTGTTGCTCCGTTGGATCGAGAGAGGTTTGCTCCAAAAAATCGTTGTTGGCTAAGATGAAATCCCCAGGGTCAGATGTTGATTCAAAATATGATTCCGAGCCAGAAAAGGGAAGACAAATCATTGATGCAGAACCTAATGTTACCATCACTACCAAAAAAGATTAACCATAGGAACTAGAGGAGCCCAAAGAAGGGGAGCGTCGTTTCCACTCACAATTGTGGGTGACGGGAATCCCACTCCATTTCATTGTTGACAATGGTAGCCAGAAGAACCTGATATCAACAGAGGTTGTCAAGAGGTTTAAATTGACAACGAAACAACATCCTCAACCGTACACCATCGGTTGGCTCAGCCAGGGATGGGACATCTGCGTCAACCAACAATGTCACGTGCACTACAACATCAAACCCTTCAAAGAGGAGGTATTTTTTGATGTTTCCCCACTTGAATTTTGTGATGTTTTTCAAAGACAACCATATATTTGGAAACACCATGCTGTTTATGAATCTAGGCCCCGTAGTGTCATTATTACTTTGGGAGATCAATTCTACAGGGTATTGGAGGCAATCCCAAATAATGCAGTCTCTTTGATCTCTGTGAAGTAGTGCAGAAACGTGGTTTCTCAAACTAGGAGATTTGTCCTCTATATGATTCGATTGGAAGGTGAATGAAAGGTCACTCCAACCGCCAAAACCTATGCACCAGGTCTCTCTTCCCAGCAATAATAGGTGGATAGAATAGTCAAGGAGTACAAAGACATATTCACCTTGCCTACTGGGGTTCATGTGCACTGTCAGGTAAAGAGCCCAATTGATCTGACACATGATGCTCCTCTGTCTAATGGCCTTGTATATAGGCATTTTGTTATGGAGAATGAAGAAATCAAACGCCAGATTCAAGAGATAATTTTGAAGGGACACATCAGACCCATATCCTGACCTTGTGGAGCCCAATTGTTCTAGTACAAAAGAAGGACATGACATGGATACTTTGTATTGATTACAGGGCCATGGATAAGATCACAGTCAAGAACCGATACCCAATTCCCTAGATTGATGATCTTCTCATTCAGCTCAAGGGAGCCAAGTTTTTCACTAAAATTAATATGAAGTCAGGTTACCACTAGGTGGTGATTGAGCAAACTGATGTGTGGAAGACAACCTTCAAGTCCAAAGAATGCCTCTTTGAGTGGTTGGTCATGCCTTTCATCTTGACTAATGCCTCAACCAGATTCATGCAGATGATGAATGATATATTACGACCATTCACAAACTCCTTTGTGGTTGTATATTTGGATGACATCCTCATATTCAAAAAAAATTGGGAGGAACATTTGGAGCATATTCAATAGGTATTGGGCACCCTGCGACAACACAAGTTATATTCCAACTTGGAGAAGTGTTCCTTCGTCATGCAGAGAATCCAATATTTGGGATACATCGTGGATGAACATAGTGTACATGTGGATCCATCCAAGATCCAAGTCATTCAAGATTGGATGATGATCTAGGAGGATCTCGGTGGCCACCCACCTATTCCAACTGGCTCAATTTGTTTTTTGGTAACTTACTATTTTTAGCAATTTTTGGGTTCTAAAATTCTGGGGCCATTTTGAGGGCATAAACGACATTTTTTTCATGATTGGGAACCTTAATGAAATTGAAAGGATTTAATTGATCCCCCTAAATGAGTCTTCTCATTAATACCTTTCCAACGAGCTATCGTGCGATCAAAACGAATATTGTATGCAAAAGTTACGACCCCGGGAAGTTGATGTACTAACTTACCCCAACGAGACCCACATGAATTTTGGCGCTTCATCTCCTAGGGATAGATTTTTGGATGTATAAGGTTTTTTCATTCATGCTTATTGCAAAAATTCCTTCAGAGCCTCATTGTACTCATCTTATTGCGAATGAGCGTAGCCGTCACATCTCTTCTCAGTGATGAGCTTCCACCATTCTAGCAAGCTTGTTTTCAATCTGCATTTTATAGTTTCAACATATTTATTATTTAATAGAAGTCAAGTTTTATTGTATCTATGTTATTATTCACTATGTATCTATGTTAATATTATAAATATTTGTTTTCATGATTTCGTTCCGCTCATAAATCCAAATCAGTGGTATCATAGTGGTCTGCTCGTTGTTTTTTAGTGCATTTCCTCGAAGAGGTCAAGGTATACAAAGTTGGGTCTCAAGCTTGTTTTTCTTGAGGACAACTGCTCTCGCACGCCCAAGAAACCATCCATGGAGGGATAAAATAAATACAACGAGACAATATATCCTTTCAAAATGTTGCTTGAGGAATCCCTCAAGCGACAAAGGAATGAGATGATGGTCAACTTTGTACAAATCCTTTGACGATTGCCGACAAGAAACACATCCACCTCAAGTGGAGGCACCACCCCCTTCAATGTATATATTGGTGGGAGACTTTTTGTGAGCAAAAGGAAATAGAGGGATCCACATTATTTGCAGTTGCACCCACTTGGGGTTCCTTCAGGGATGCTATTAAGGAACAATACTACCCTGTTGGAAGTTTTGACGACTTGTATATAAGATGGACCAAACTACGGCATGAAAGAGACCAAATAGTGCTAGAGTTCACCAATATCTTCCATACCTTGCGCAATAAGATGGGTATCAAATATTCTAAGTTACATTTGGTGCTCAAGTACCGCGACAATATGCATAGATACATCCATACAAAAATGGAGTTTTTGGACATCTCATCCTTGGGTGTGGCCCCATCGATATGCTGTCAAAATCGAGAAGAAGTTGAAAGAAAAGATGCAACAGTTTGGGTCTAGGAACCCCTCACAATAGAAGTAGGGAAAGGGAAGCCCCGACCCACAGAACAAATGATAGA
>SNQJ01S0024566.1:184092-211263 GCA_010110895.2 Picea sitchensis | reverse complement strand
TGAAAATCAAAACATACTAGAAAATCCCACAATGAGAAAATCAACTTGCAGAAGAAATAATTTCGGAGATCTTCTAAGGAAAAGACAACTTTTCAAATATTGAGGCATACCTCAAAGCTATCAAGCATCTTGTAGAATATTGTGAATTCAGCTAAGCTTGTATGTTTGCATATGAAGACAATACATATTAAAAACCGGTGATTAGAATATAAGAAACCAATCTTATAACAATAGAGAATCTAAATGAATAAATGACATGTATCCCACTTGGGTTTATGCTCCCTCTAATATGAGCATTTTCTAATTAGTTAGATATATTTATTCACAACAATCAATAGAATTCTAAGTTTTTGTCATTAGAACAAAAATATAATCAACAACAAAAGTAACAGATGGATTTGTCAATGAAGCATAGAGTATGAAAGGTTCCCTTTCACATTTGTCTTCTACATTGTGAACCCAATCCCTTAATCTCCTTACACCTACTTGAGAAATATCTAAAGTATCTCACCGCAGTTTTTTTGAAATCCAACACTAAAACTGCCATTTTTTGCAAATTTAGGGGATATCCAAAAAAGGAATATAGTTGTTTATTTTAGAAAAACAGCTCGCTGCGCTAAATTTAAAATTTAATCTTATCAGAATCTGGTAGGGCACCAACTTTTAACACATCTGGTAGGGGTTCAACACATGCTTTAATTCTATTAACCAGAATAGGATTCTGACTTGTTTAGTCTCTTATGTTGATATGTTTAGACTGGATTACAACGTTTAGCTATGAGGACAATGGCATCTTTCACAGTGCCTCATAGGTCATTGGACACACCTGTTCTTGAACCAGCTAACAAGAAGGGATCTCTAAAAAATAATGGACTATTCGGTGCTCATTAGCCTTTATTTTATAGTAGTTTTCATGGTACTTTAACATTTTTTAACTCGTAGCACTCTGTCAGGGAGAAGTCAGATTGCTTTCCAACTCAGTTCCCCTAAGCTTGCCACATAAATCATTTAAATGATCATGCTCTGTGAATGAAACCTTCACATCTCCTGCCTGTACCATTGTTTCCAAAAACATAGAATTGTATAAAGGACAATTGATGTTCTCTTTTTTTATGTCAATGATGTTGTAACTGCCAAAAATATTTACTCATGGAAGAGGAATGTCAAATCAACATTTTTTTTGACAGAACTGAGGTGTACATTCTGATTCAGAACTGAGGTGTCCAGTAATGTGTTATTCTTAAGGATAATTTTGGCTAATCTAACTCTATACATGAAAACACACACATGATTACACACAATACACCATACCACCATGGCTTCTTGGATTTCTTACTGGTTATACAAAACATCCTCAAATCCCAAGTAGTTTCCCCCACCATCACTTAAAAATGAATTGTAATTTGCCAGTTGGATATAATTTTCCAAAGAAACAAAATAAACAGTGAAAGAACAATAAAAAAACATACCTATTAGAAGAAACATGTCATGTGTTTGAGAAAGGTATCAATTGGACCAAAGAATTTTGTACATAACAACCCTCTGAGTTGAAACCGACCAAAAAATGCTTGCTTTCTGAGTTGAAATCAGCCAAAAACTGCTCGCTTCCAGTTGAACACTGAATAGAATGATCACCATGGAATGAAATAGGGTTCAAACAAAAGGTTAAATAGAAGTCAAAAATAATTTAAACCCACAAAAAATTGATCATTTACCTCCAAAATATGAAATTTGAGGGTTTCCATTTCGATCGCATTCACGCCAATTTTTGTCATTAATGGCCGAGGAACCTGATTTGGACAGAAATTTAGAGAGATCCAGTCGAAACCATGAAATTTGGATGGAGTTTTGGAGATATCCATTGGAACCTATGAATTTTTTAAGAGAACCAAGTCCATCAATTCACGTTCGGCTAAATTCTAAAAATAAATCCATGATATCTTCGAGAAAAATTTGAAAACATGAGAGAAGGGTTTCCAATCCAATTCCATTCACTCCAGTTTTTTCCAATTATGGCCTATAAGAGAAAGGTTTCCAATCCATGGCACATTCATGCCAATTTTTGTGAACAGTGGTGGATGAAGCAGGGTTGAGAGGAGCCCTTGTCATTTGTTGTAACTTCCCCTGCATCTCTCGATTATTCTATGCACCTACAACGTGTACTAACACATCCAACAACACATCGTTCAAATGATTTAATGCCATTTAATTCGTCCTCATAAATATTGATTTAATATAAAATATATATTTAGTCGTGTAATAACACATCCAGTAACACATTGTTCAAACGATTTAATGCCATTTAATTCATCCTCATAAATATTGATTTAATATAAAATAGATATTCAGGGTAGCGCAACTTTGATAAAAGTGAAATAATTCTGGGCAGCTTTGATAAAAGTAAAATATAGAGTTAATATATTAAAAAAATGTCTACATGGAATTATTTTATCAATTTATTGATTTTTCCTTAGGAGGACCATTTTGAGTTGAAATTTCCTCTAATGGCATACTTTTGTGCATACTTCGAAAGGCATTATGGAGAAAATTTGGAATTTTTTTTATAATTTCCTTTAGCAAAGGTAGTAATGAATTTAAAGGGTCACACTAGGTTAGGTAGAAGAACTTGGCTAGCCCTAAGGCATTGGAGGGGTGGGGTTTAAAATACATTCACCTTTTTTGTCAGTACTTGATAACAAAGTCCTTATGGTCTGTTCTCACAAAGGATAGTCTCTGGAGTAAGATCTTGGTTCAGAAGGATATTGTTGATGTTCTTAGAGAAGAATATTCCAAGAAGTCAAAGGAAGACCATTGAACAATTGAAGAACACCTTGGAAGAGAAGTCGGCCCACAGGAAAATAATAAAGCGGAAATAGAATTTCTATGAAGAGAAGTCGACCCATAGGAAAATAATAAAGTGGAATTAGATTTTCCAGGATGAGAAGTTGGCCCTAGTAAAGTGACTTGAAGACTATAAATAAAGTGAGACCTTGCTCATTTGAACACTCAGAAAAACAACTATCTCACTCAAGAAGAAGGTGCAGGTCTGAGGCAAGGAAGAACACACAACTACTACAATTTCTTGGTGATTTCTCTTGTGCACTACCTCTGAAAGATTTGCAATAGGATTGTGACAAAATTGTCTACCCTTTCTAGGGTTGATATGGATTTATAAATGGAATGAAGTGGAATACAGAAGTATAAAAAATAAATACACAGAGATACGGTAAATCTTGACATCTATTAATAAAGAGAATATGTTGAAACCATAAAAATGAAGACTAAAACAAGTTTGCTAGAATGGTGGCAGCTTATCTCTGAGAAGAGATGTGACGGCTACACTCATTCACAAGAATATGAGTACAATGAGGCTCAAAAAGCCTTTTTTACATCGAACATGAATGATAAAGACCTAGAAATCCAAAAACCTAACCCTAGGAGATGAAGCTCTAAAAGTCATGTGGGCCCCGATGGGGTAAGTTGGTACATCAACTTCCTGGGGTCATAAATTTTGCATACGATCTTCGTTTTAGGAAAACTATAGCCCATTGGAAAGGTCTATTTGAGGAATACACATATTTCCATCACACTCTGACTCTTTCTATAGTGTGACTATGGCAAGCCCAAAAAACGTTGTTTAGCTCCTCAAAACGACCCCAGAAGTTTAGGTCCCAAGAAGCTAGAAAAAAACTGCCAAGATGAAAATGGTATGTGAGCCAGATGGAATAGGTGCATGGCCATCGATATCCATCTCAATCAATCCTCCCCAATTATGAAGAAATGATCTCCATTTGATTGAGTTCCCCCATCAGATGAGGAAATTTCTGTTGAAGTTGGCCTCGGGTGAACCACTTGCCTTGGTGCAAGAGTTGCCTTGCTTTGATGACCCGGTAAAGTTGGATCCTCCGTTGACGAGTGCCCTTAATCTGAGTGTCCCTGATATGATCAATGGATTCCAATTCCATGGAATCAGGGTTGAGCTCCATCGGTGTCAAATGCTTTGCGATCTCTGATGTGTCCAATAATGGTGGGAAGTATGGAGGAAGGAGGTCCACATTAAACACTAGGTGCAGACCAAGGAAGTGGGGAATACTGAGCTCAAAAGAATGGTCACCCACAACCTTGGTGATGGCATAAGGCCCATAACAAAGTGGTTGAATCTTCCGATGGGGCTCTGTAAGGTGGTCTTTCTGCAAATGTAACCAAACTTTGTCTCCCACCTGAAAATTATGTGGCACCCAGTGTTGATCATGGTGCTGCTTGTACTTAGCATTGGATTTCTACGAAATATGATGGACCTGTTGGTAGATGTGATGAATATATTCAATAAAACTGGTGGATTTTTTATCCTCTGAATGAACATGGGAATATTCTGTCAACGTGGTTGCAAGGGGCAGTGCGACATCAATGGAAACCAATCGTTGAAATCCCAGCCCCACCTGAAAGGGTCTATGACCAGTCGAGCTATGGAGAGCTCTATTGTGGTTGTGATGAAAATAGGGGAGACTCTCATCCCATTTGCATGGATTCTTGGAGTTGTACATGCGCAAGATGTGCAAGATCATCCGATTGACGACCTCTATCTGGCCATCATTTTGGGGGTGGAAGGCAGTGGGTTTGGTGAGCTTGGTGTCCAACAATGACTAAAGGCTCGACCAAAATGTGTTGAAGAACCTATTGTCCTGATATGAGATGATGGTTTATGGTATTCCAAAATGTACCCACACTTGTTTGAAGAAGAGCTTGGTAGTGGCCTCTACTGTGATACTCTTCTTGCAGGCTATCAGAATGGCCATCTTAGAAAACCGATCAATGACCACAAAAACAAAGTCATTGCCTTGCTTGGTTGAAGGAAGGCCCGACATGTATTACATCGAGATGGATTCCCAATGCTTATCGGGAATAGGAAGAGGGGTGTACATTCCTTGCTTCTTAGTGGCTAGTTTGGCAATGACGCATGTGGTGTAGGACTTGATATACTTGTTGACATCATGTCGAAGTTTCGACCAATATAAATGCTTTTGTAGTACTGCCACAGTCTTTTGCATGCCAAAATGTCCTGCATCTGACTTTAGTGATCTTCCCAGATCACCTTCACCTGCTCGCTTGAAGGAAAACAGAGGTGGATGATATGGAATAATATTCCATCCCGAAGGTGAAAATCAGTGACACTCGCTCCAGTACCGAACAACTGGTACATGGTAGCAAAGTCAGAATCACTCGTGTAGAGTTGGGGCCACTCGGAGGCCTCATGTTCATAGGAGTGGAGTACCATGGTGAGGGAGAAAACTAGAGGTCGACTGATCCAGTCGAAGACATGATTGGTGCTTCATGTTTTACATTTTATTTAAAGGAGGAACTGCTACAGGTATGTGGACCACTTATGATGGAGGTCATTTTGCAATTTTCCTTGTGTCTATATGAATTGTAGAGGCTTTTGATCTATGTGAATGACTGTCTCCTTCCCAAGAATGTAATGCTTCCATTGGCAGTAGAATTGTACAACAAAATACATTTCTTTGTCATATGTAGGGTACTTATAGACAACATCTATTAGTGTCTCACTATGATATGCCTCTAGATGATTGTGTTGCATGAGAACTGCACCCACATGATAGTTTGAGGCATTGGTCTCAATCTCAAAGGGTTGTTGTAGATTAGGTAAGGAGAGTACTTGAGCTAAGCATAAGCAATGTTTCAGATCATTGAATGCTTGCTATTGTGCCTTCCCCCACATGAATGTTTCCTTGCCACCACCCTAGGTCACTTGGCTGAGGGCCCATGCAATATGGGAAAATCCCAACACAAACCCGCGATAGAAGTTGGCAAGTCCTAAAAATCTCCGAAGATCGATCAATGTGGTTTGGTCTAGCCAGTAACGAATGACCAGGATCTTGGCTGGATCCACTTGCACACCATCCTCATCAACAATGTAGCCTAGGTATTGGACCATGTTCATGCCTAAGGAGCATTTCTCCAAGTTAGCATACAACTTGTGTTTTCATAGAGTGTAAAGGACTTATTGAATATGCTATAAGTGTTCCTCCCAAGTTTTGTAGAAGATGAGAATGTCATCCAGATATACCACTAAAAATTAATTGGTGAAGGGCCATAATACATCATCCATTAACCTCATGAAAGTTGTTGGAGCATCGGTTAAACCAAAGGGCATGACTAGCCATTCAAAAACACCTTTTTTGGACTTGAAAGAAGTCTTCCATACATTAGTCTGTTCTATTGGGACATGGTGGTAGCCAGACTTTTGATCAATATTGCTGAAGTACTTGGACCCCTTGAGCTGACCAGGAAGGTCATTGATTTGGGGAATTGGGTACTGATTTGTTACTATGAATTTGTATAGGGCCCTGTAGTCAATAAAAAGTCACCATGTCCACTCTTTCTTCTTCACAAGTATAATTAGGCTCCCATAGGGTGACGAGTTGGGTCAGATGTGCCCCTTTTGAAGCAATTATTAGATCTAGTGCTTGATTTCCTCATTTTCCATTAGAGAGTGACGATATACTAGCCCATTGGGTAGTGATGCACCGAGGGTTAGATTGATTGAATGCTTGACCCGACAGTGCAGCGGTACCCCTGTGGGTGAGGAGAAGATGAATTTGTACTCTTCCACGAGCTTGTCCACTTGTTTCTGCTGCGTGGAGAGGCCTTGTGTAGAATCCATGGCTATGGCAGTGACCTTTTGTTCACCTTGAGAAAGAATTATGAAGAATATGAATTTCCGGGTCTGAGAAATGACCTTCTTGCATTGCTTAGAAGAGATCAAATAAATCGCGGTAGGTGTTATAGAAATATTTGCCTCACCCCATGCAACTTGCTCAGAAGGCCTTTTCCATTTCCCTATGTAGTCTTGAAGTCCCCTTTTGAACTTCCTAGAGCTAAAAATCATATTTTTCCACATATACTTGCCCTATCAGTGGTGCAACCTGCGTATACACATGTTGTATAACTGATAGGGCGCATATATGTGGAAAAATATGATTTTTATATCTGGGAAGTGCAAAAGGGGACTTCAATTTTGCATAGGGAAATGGAAAGGGCCTTTTGAGCAAGTTTCATGGGGTGAGGCAAATATTTCTATAACAGTAGGCAGAGATACCTTTGGTATCCTAAACAATTGTATACCCAAAGTAATAATAACACTATGAGGTATAGACTCATATACATCATGGCGTTTCCACAAGAACATCACAAACTTGAATGGCCTAAAATAACATCACAAACTTCAAGTTGGGAAATATCACACAATAACTTATCCTTGAATGGCTTGATACTGTAAGTAATGCAATACTATTGGTTGATGTGAAGGTCTCTCCCTTGGCAGAGCCACTTGATGGTATAGGGTTGCGGGTGTGGTGTCATTGGTAGGTTCAACTGCTTGAAAACCTTGACTGATATCAGGGTCTTTTGGCTTCCATTATCGACAATGAAATGCAGCGGGATAACCTTCACCCACATCTGCGAGTGAAAGAGGTGCTCACATTCCTTCGGTTCTTCTGGTGCACTTGGATGGAACTTAGTGGTAGTGACAGTGGAAATGGGTTATGTACCAATGATCTATTTCGCCTTGTTTGGATCGAATTTAAAGTTAGAAAATTCCTCTAACTCTGAGGCTTTCAACTTGGCCACCAATGACTGCTTCGAGTGACACTCATTGGTGTTATTCCAAGGGATTTTATGGAATTCACACCACTTTCTAGTGTCTTTATTCATCTTCTCAACAATCTTCTTTGTTTGTGGCTCGGACTGTGTTATCACTGAAATTTCGTCCGCAACATTGGACGCAAATGGTTACTAAAATACAACAATGCCAACAACAATTAGTTCACCTACAACACCAAAATGCATTTCAAAAGGAAAAAAATATACAATTGGGCAAAAATCAACATGCACAAACTCACTAAAGGAAGTGCGCACACAGTGCGTGGGCCAACAAATCCCGTAGAGCACACAATGACGCACTCTTGTGAACAATGCATTTATGGTTCTTTTCATCCCCCCAACCACTTATGGACCAAATCCCAACTTTATTTGACCCCCATATCTGAGCGAAATCCGAATGGGGGGTTGGTCAAGGACCAAAGGGTGCCCTAAAGGGCCCCTTGTTCACACTAAGAACCAATTGAATTTTTCCTTGAAGAAATTATATAAATAGGAGCCATGGGTGCACTAAGAAACTAAGATCTTCATAGTATTGTTATGCTGCCTCAATTCTCCCTTGAGAATCATCTTTTCTCCTTGGAGTATTCAAGCACAATTGCAATAGGCCATTCCACTCACCTCTTGAGGGAATAGGCATTGATTTTCTTCATCATTTTCCATTTTTCTTCCATTGTAAGAAGAGATATCCATTAGGTAACTCAAGAGCCCTCCTAAGGAGGAAGAGGGGACCCATAAGTCCTCATTTTTATCTACGGTGTTTTTCCAACTAATATAGTTATCCATTGCTGGCATAATCTTGGTCATTGGTTGATTGTTTATGGTTATAAGTTTTCTATGCATTCTAGTTTTTATTTCCTTAGTTGTTTTATTTAGTTTATTTGTTTATTACATATGTTTGGCTTGTTTAACCCAATCACAAACTTTTGTCCTATCTAGCAAGGCCAACTAGGCATGCAAGTGCCATTGTTATGCTCACCCAAGTGACGAAATGGGCACAACAGATTGGCGACCATACTGGGGATAAGGTATCAAATTCCACCCTATTTGGGCTTATAGAGCACTTATTTTTAATCCATTTGTCTTGTAGGTACTAAAACTGACCCAACCTTACCTGTCAAAAATCAAATTCTGAGTTGGAGGAGGAGAATTTCACTCAAAAATTCCCCCCCAATGCATATCGGAAAGTGTGCGGGTATTCCAGCCCACAGATGTGCACTCAGCACACTGCGCACCCAAAAATCTTCTTTTATTTGCACATTCTACACAATGTGCACCCACTGCGCCTCTGTCATAATTGTAACCCATGCACATTTCCAGATTTTCAAAATTGTAAGGGTTTTTGTGATGATATGAGGGCCCCTAGTCTTCAAATTCTTGCTTTCATGCAATTTGTAATGCCCATGCACTCCACTTAGAATCCTTTCTCATATGAAAGGTTAGCTAAACATAAGAATTTATGGAGTAAAAAGAACCAAATATTCATCTCTTGTTCTTTGGTTGCCACATGGATGGCTTGTTTGGTTTGTAAAATTTAAGTTGAGATTATTTCTATCACATATAAAACACTTCCATTGGGACCAAAAATTAACTTTGATCTTTGAGTATGCTCTTCTCTTGCACCATAGGGTGATATTGAGAATAAGAAAGGTGGTTAAGGAGACATTTCATCTCCCTTAACAAAAAATCTTTAGGAGAGGACAAAGCCCCCCTAGAGCTCCTCTTAGTTTCTTTTTTGAAATCCTATTAAAGTTGTAAGGGCACATACATTCCCACATGTTGCAAACTTAGGATATTTTCTTGAAATTGCTTTCTTAGTTTACATCACTAGGGGAGTTTAAAGATCAAAGTAGCGGGCCCATACATGCCCACATGCTTGCAATCTAGGATAGTTTTTCAAGATTTCTTAGTGTAAACAACATTTAGGGAGTTTAAAGGATTGGCAAGGACCCATATGTCCACATGATAGTTCTTTAGGGACTTTAAAATTCCGCAAGGTTGTACCAATGACACTTAGTAAGCTAGGTAATAAAGATTTGTAAGGACCACAGGAAGTCCACATGTTGCAAATTCACACCTAAATTATTAAAATTTGGCACACTCTTTAACTTGCTCACACACAAAGCCCCTCCTCACTCACATAATTTCCATATTGAATTGTGGAGGTTGAAGTAGGTTTTCTCCAAAGGAACTCCGAAACGTCCCACTATTTCTTGAAGAAATTATCCACACCCACTTAATTCAAATGAAATTGGTTCACACCCCCAATCTCTCAGCCCACCACACCTAATTTTTTTCTAAAAACTCACTAAGTTTCCCTCCACAGGAGGTACCAAAAGAAATTTTTTAGTCTAGGTAGGATCTCGGGGGCAGGCATCCAAATAATCCTTGGCTGTTATCTAGTTCTCACATTTTCAAACATTAGAAGTTGACAAATAGGGAACTTTCAAATCCTCCAAGTCAAGTGTTCCTACACCATAAGGCGGGGAGATACCCATGAAGGGTTGAAGGCCGAGGTTCAGTTTTTCTGTGTGTCCCCCCATGAGTCACCCAACTCTTGGAAGGGATCCAGCTAGTGACCCATTTCTTAGGCCGAAAATCTAAATGCCGCACTTTGACCGAGGTACCTAGTGACCAAATTTAGGACATCTACCCAGGTGGCAATTGTGGGCTACAATTGCACCTTGATCATATTTTGTGTGGCTATTGGGAAATATCGCCAGCTTTTTCAGGATATGCACCCTCTACCCCTCATTATAACTGATTGTTTCATCCTTCACTAGTTCCTCTTCAAGTGGCTTCATACCCCACCGTTGAGTTCTCTTGGAAGGTCCAATACTATTTGAGAGGAAGGACGATACGTCTTTTAGTACATGAGAATTTGTTTTATTTGTTCCCCCACATGGACAAAATCCACCTACCCACATGTATGCTTATTTATAGTTGATTTATGTATGATGCTCATTTGATTACATGCAATTGTGAGTTACATTATCTTGTGAAGGTCAAAATTATATAAGTCTCTTGTTCATTTATTTATCTCATCACCATTTGTACACATCCACTTTGCTAGTTGGACATCATAGGGGATCCAGAGAACCCCCGTCGTTCCAGACGCTTGCAAAACCTCCCTCCTATTCTAGGAGGAGTTCCTAGTCTTGTCAACTCACCGGATCAACCATCTCACACCCCTGTGAGTGCCACTATTTTGGGATCATCTTTACTTGGTTCCACTTTTCTTGGGTCCAATTCCCAAGGACATCCATCCACTATCTCTTCTTCACAACGAGGCAGAGGGAAAACTTCTTCTCAAGGAAGAAGTACAACCCCACCAAACCTCTCCCATGGGTTAGGTCCACTACCTACTCACACAATGGATGGAAATAATCCTCCACCAAATCTTCCTATGCGATACTTGGCATCTCTCAACATTCCTAATTTGACTAAACTCACAAATGATCCCATTTTACATGACCCCACATGGCCCAATATGCCTACCAAACTCCCTTCAGATATTCCAAAATTTGGAGGAAAAATGCGCTTCACCTTCCTATGCTCCCTATGGATCATTGCCACAAAAAAATCTGTACTTTCCATTTCCTGGTCCTCCATAAGCAGTTTCTCCTCCACACAGACAACCACATGCTGACGTTAACTTTGTTCATCCCTCTCCCATTCAACAACTTCATACTTTTGAATAGTTGAATATGGAAAATTTGACCCATCAGACGAATAATGCCAAGAATAAAGGAAAAAACCGAAATAATAATAACTCGGGACCAGGTGGGAATAAGCCCCAACAAAACCAACCTGTTGGGGGAAACCAAAATCAAGGTAACTAGAACCCCCAAGGGGACAATAACAACAAACGCCAAGGAAAGAACAACAACAAAAATCTTAGGACGAAGTTCCCTTGCACTCTTTGTGGTGATTATGGAAATTATACCCACCATTTCCCCCAAATTATCGACTTCAAATGGATGAAAGAATCCATGAATGTGCCACATCCTCCAGCGCCACCTGCTCCTCAGCAGGGCCCATAACAATACTTGCAACAACCACCCCCGGTTATATTGCAAAACCTTATTCCACACCAAGGTGTGATAAATACCCAACAAGTGGTACATCCTGGCCCACCACAAATGGGGCAGTATCAAAACCTCGAGCCCATCCACCCTGGAAATCCAACGGATCACAATATCCTCCTCACTAGCAAATAATAAATTCTTCTGTAAATGCGTGGTCGTCAATACAACGCACCCCATGAATCTACTCCAACCACCTGAAAGTGGATCCAGATGCAACCAGACAACCCTTGATGATTATGAACCCTAATACTGAACCTACCATTCATATCCCTCACATCCCATTACGACAGAATGTCAATAACCCTCAATCTAGGACATCACACAATTACAGTCTGGTCGCTGATTTGGCACAGTCTCCTGTAGCCATGTCTGTATTGGAGGTCCTCCAAACCTGTCCAACTCAACGAAAATTCTTACTCTCCACCTTGGGGGCAGTCGACCCAGCTGATATTGGACTTATCACCTTTGATCTAGATAGCGGAGAACCACATCTCCCCACTCTGGTAACTTTTCAGATACCAGTAAAAATTTGGAACATCATGGTTCATCAGTGTATCATCGATGAAGGTGCATCCACATGCATCATGTCCAAAACTATATGGAAGAAAATTGGCTCCCCTGAGCTAGTACCATCCGCCATCACCTTAAGAGCCTATGATGTTCGACCATCCTCCCCTGAAGGGCTCTTCCAAAATGTCCCCGTCAAACTCGGAGGCAAAACCATCCTCATCGACATTGAAGTTATCGATGCTTCGCTCGACTACAATATATTGTTTGGACGTAGATACATGTACGCTATGAAGGTAGTAGCCTCTTCTTTGTTTTGAACGATGATGTTCCCCCACAATGGTAAAATCATCACCATCGACCAAATTAAACATTATGAGCCTAACCACTCCGCCAACATCGATAACGTCCTACCTCTTGTCCGCACTAGCTCAGTTGTTTATTCACTCATTGACATGGGCCCTAGAATTTTCAAGGACCCATCCTTGCTGGGGGAATACCAGGGAGCACCACCTCTCATACACCCTTCAACACAAGTGTGTGTCATATCTTCCAATGGAACTGACACCGGAGACACCATTCCTCCCACTGAGGCCTCTCCACACCTCAAAATTCCACCAGTTGAAAAAATATTACCTCAGGAACTCCTTGAGAACCCTACTACACCACTTATCCCTAATTTCCCCCTTCCTCAGGGGAAAATCCTGGTTTGGGATACAATCCCTCAAGCCATTACTCAAATTCCCTTCTTCTACCCCCCACCCAAAGTTCAAGAATTTCAGGTAGCAACGACGCTTACCCTTCCCAGCATGGTGCTTGTCATCCCTGTATGGTATCTACACCCACCTGCAATGGTTCCTCAACCATCTCTCCCTCCTCAGTCAGAGGGAATCCCGATGCAGATTCCAGTACAGGCTACGGCCGCACCACCCTCACCCCCAATTTCTAGCACCACTGCCATGGATGGGGGTAGACGAAATAAGAAAGAGCCCACAACTCCACTTCCTCCTCGAGTTCAACCTCCTTGTGCACTATGCGAAAGAGAGGGACACCCCACTAATAGATGTCCTTCTCTTCCCAAGTTATGCAATCTGATCCAACTCCATCGATCAATCACATCGTTCACTGCTTCACCAAGCACATTTAGTACTACTACAATGTCCTCCACTGCAGGTAGTAAAGGGATTCCAACCAAATTTTCCTGTGCCATCTGTTTAGAATATGGCCACTACACTCATCATTTCCCAACTCTACCTCAATTTCACCATACACTAACAACAGTACGCCAAACTTTTCATCAAGAGCCCTCTCCACCACAACTTTCTGGTACTCACGTCACTGAAATTTGTTATGTCTCTTCCTTAGTCCCTGAACGGATGAGGTTCCCTTGTGCTCTATGTGACTAACTTTCTCACTTCACATATCGGTGTCCTTTGATTGTGGCATACCGAGGTCGTCATTCAAACCCTATTCAACCACATTTAACCATCTCACCACTCGTCCTACCCTCTCTACATAATGTCAACATCACCTCCCCTGAACCTGAGTCACTTCCCACCCCTCCATGGTTGATAGATAGATTGTCTGAGGATATCCCCCCAAATCCTCCCAATTCTTCAGTTCATTTCCCATGGGAAATCATGCCCCCTACCACAGTCTATCATCCATAGTATCTAGACATTTGGTTTATGTCAAGCAAGCCATCGCACCTTGTTTGCGATATCCCCTCTACGTCTTCACCACTTGAGGACACTCACACTGTGACAGTTACCCACGTCACCTCCCCGGATCCCCTGTATTCTCGCATTTTCCACTGCGATGAAGATATCCTGGAGGAACTCACTACCCCCGATTTCCCATGGAATGCACTCCATCACCGAGCGCTTTTTCTCTCATATGAAGCCTTCAACCCTCCTATCCAAGCCTCCGTATGTGCAATTGAAACCAAGGATTTTATTCCTTCAGGGCATATAGACTGGTTCAAAAACCCTATCCCTACCCCCAATGGTTTTGAAGAAGGAAACATGGCCAATGTCTCCCCCACCGTCAAAATCCCACGTGCAAAATTCCCACGTTACGCACTACCATCGAGATATTACTTGACACTGCTCTAATGGAGCAGTGCTTGCTAACCTTAGATTCATTGGATGAAGATTGTTGGTCTTCATTACAGAACAACAAGGTAGCTAAAAAATGGTCCAAAGCCACCTTTGACTACCATGTCAACCTTCGTTCATTTAATGAAGGAGATCTTGTCCTGGCCTATGATATCGCCCACGATACTCTCAGCCATGGGAAATTCGAATCACTATGGCATGGACCCTACATTGTCTAGCATTGCCTCATTAAAGTTGCATACATCCTAGCCTCTCCAGAGGGTTATCCTCTCAAAGAACTCGTCAACGGGTTGTAGTTAAAGAAGTTTTACGCCTGACCGTAGCCATTCTACCTTAGGATTTTTCTTTGTACACATTTGTATAGATTTTAGTATTATTTTTTCACCTCCACTCTTCATGTCTGATCTACCATCTATGTTATTGACAGATGCATCCTCCATCGGCCTACCACATCAGTTACACTGACGGTGCTAGCCACTGGAAACAAAATCTCTCTTCGGTCGCTTAGGCCCTCTATACCCCCTCACATGAGCTGCTCCACTCCAGCGACATATGTTTGGGCTCATCCACCAACAACCAAGTAGAATACGCCACCATCATTAGTCTCCTCGCTGAGGCTAGTAACCGCCACATTCGTCACCTTAGCATTTTATTAGATTCCCAGGTTGTCGTCCTACAACTCAAAAATGTATATCGTGTTCGTGATCCTTGCCTCTTTCGCAAATACCTGCAAGTTAGACTCTTATCTTGAAAATTTGATTCAATTACATTTACACATATTCCATGACAATTTAATCAAATAGAAGATAATATGGCTAACCTAGTGTTAGATTGGCATTTATCACATCAAGACATCCTCACATATACATAAGCATCATACATCGTTCAGAACATTAGTCATCATCAACCATTAAAAACATAAACACATATAGACATAACAAGAGCCAATGATATGTATTCATATATATATATATATATATATATATATATATATATATCCTCCAAAGTGTCATAAATGTTTAAAAAATACAAAATATACATCGCTCATAGGCCAGTGAGTCCCCTCACCCTTATAGGTACAAAATGGGCTCGCAAGCCTATATAAATACAAAAAATGGCACTCATGGTGCCCCCATAGCTCCCCCCCCAGGTATTTTTTCAGTTGGATGTGCCCCACTAGCTGGGGGTCCTCCAGGTCCAGGGGGCATCTGACCAGTCATCACTGCCCCCGCTATAGCTACTTAGTGGATCAAGGTCCACTACTCTGCCGGTACACCCACACAATGCTCCAGGACCCTCTCATCCTGGATGTGGGTCCACATGCCCTCTGACACACCCTATAGAACCTCCATGAATCATTGACAAAGGTCCTCCATCCCCCCTCCGGCTTTGCCCGCGACTCGTGCGCTGGTCCAGCACCAACGTCCTCTATCCTACGTCTCTAACCTGCCCTCATCTCATGAGTTGGCCCAACACAAACATCATCTCGCTTGCACTACTTTCCTACTCGCGGCTCTTCCCGCGATAGTCACACTGGCCCCTGGTGAGTCGGCTCCTCGACCATCTCAGCCTTAGGGCCTCAGGGCCCCACATCTACAAACATAAACACCAAAGGTAGATTCAACATCCATATATACACAATCATATGCTACACTATCAAAATCACAAAAAATAAATACACAAACATACCTCTCTAGTCTCTATCCTCCCCAGGAGGCAACACCATGTCCGGGTCATGCTGGTAGTCCATACCACTATATGGATACTGTAGTATCACCTATGGCATATGATGCCACACACATTCCATAGTGGATATGAAGTAGTGGCCACCCTCTCCCCCCCCATGACGCACCAACACATGGGCCCACCACATCAATCTCGGCTCTCGCGGCCCTAAAGGCACCAGCAAAATCCTCGGGCACAACAGGGGCACCCTCTCCAGAAACCAGGCTACCAGGATGGACCCAAATGAAAAATCACCAGAGTCGATGGTATGACACTGGTGAATCTTCCCCGTCATCCTGGAGTGCAACATCAACCCCCAGGAAAAAAAGTCCCCATCCAAGACCCTCTCCCCAATCCTCACCTGACCTCTCATGATCCGCTGAGTCACCAAGGATCCATAGATCCTCACTACCATGGCAGAAATGCACCGAGGGAAGATCTCATCCATCACTTTGATACGGATAATGGAACCTGACATTGGTTTGGTCCCAAACAGTAGCATCGTGCCAAGTCTACCAACCTTACATCCCCTGGCAGCTGGGGGTCAATAGGCAAGGCCATCCCCCGGAAGGGGAGCCTCGTAAAAAAGTATACATCCTCCACAACTGAGAGTGTCAGTTGTTGTCCCCTAACAATGAAGCACTATAGATCAATGCTCCACATAGATATCATATACTGAAGCAGGAAATCCTACGACCATATCAAAGGACAATTGAAGAACTTGAGCAACCCGCAGGCTGCTAAGTGTCTCCGAACGCCTGGCTGCTCTCTCACTGCCTCTCGAAGGTGATCCCATTCTTGCTCCCTCCAGTGGAATGACATAGTTCTCTCTTGTCAATCACCTACATCCACACAAAAACACTTGGTCAACCCTCATTATCCATCAAAAACATTAAAAAATTCAAAATTCAAAACACCCTTAGCTTCGCCTTCAATGCACGGCTTTCACCCACACAGGTGTGCACATGTACGTGCCTATTTTTTGCATAGCTACACATTGATGTGTAACTGTCACCTCGACAAGTGTGCACACATGCAAACCTTTCCTCTACATAGCTATGCATTGATGCACAAATTTCTCAAAAAGAGCCGTGCATAGTGCGCAACTGCCATCTTAATAGGCGCACATCGAATACATGCCCGTTTTTCCATCCCCCGTGCCCCTATGCACACCTATGTCAAGAAAAACCACACATTATGCGTGGGAGATGGAATTATACCTGTGCATTTGAGTGCAGGTATTCTTCCTTCTCCCATGCATTAGTGGGCCCACCCCTAAACCTACCCTTGTACGACCATCTGTATGACCCCTAACTCAAAACTAGGAAATTCATGCTATGCAGGAGGATGGGACCAATAACCTAACTCTCGCAACTCTCGGATCGGTCGAATTGATCTCTTGTAATCTCTAAAACTCCTCCAAATGCTCTCGTCAATTCACTATAGCGACAGGTACAAATGAGGTGGCACTGTGGGCCCACCAGCCACATATAGTCCCCTTTTCCAAAATTCCACACTCAGTTACAGGAGCCTAGAGCCTCTGTTTCCAGATCCATCTTCATCCACGAGATCATGGTCCCTCCATCCACACAGTCACATTCCCCAGGTCACTATCTGAACTTGGCCTCGGGGGAGCATTTTTCTCATGTCACGTCCAGGTACGCATGGTCATGTTCAAAATTATCAAATAACTGTTATATGTTCTTTATCATCAGATATTGTTCACGTTGGGTATTCGGTTTTTAATGTGTGCAAGTACTTGGTCATCAAAAAAAGTGCAACCCCTTCAGGTATATGTTCGACACTGGCATGTACTCATTCCCTATGAATATCAATTTCATCTCCCAGTCACACCCTCTGACGTTCACCTTTTGGGTCCCTACATCCGGCTCTGCAGTACCATCACCTCTGCTGCATTTTGGTACTGTTACTTGGTAGCACTCTCCCCCACATGATTTGTCCCATTCATAGTTCCCCTTGGCAATTTAACACTCATGCTACTTTCACCCCCTAGGGATGGGAGTCCTGATAGTCTTATGCACTTTCGAGAATAACCCACACACTTCTTCTCATCATATTCCTAGCTTTCCCAAATGGGCTCCCAGGCTATCTCATCTCGGTTCTATTTTGACTACACCTCAGTAGTATCGTTAACCCTCCATTTCATCCACCATCAGTTTTCCCATCTGTAGATTTCCCTCCATTCATTTACCTCATACAGAAACCCACCCATGGGGCCCCCACCCTCCACCAATTTTCTTCACAACTTGTGCCCTCACAGGCCAAGCTATCTCACACTGGGGCACCCATTTCTATATCTGTACGCTCATCCCAAATTATTCTTTATTTATTTGGTAATTGTAAAAAGCCTTTGTTTCCATCATTTACTTATCTTTTTGTCGTCCCCCTTGATGACCTTGTTTTCCCAGAAATGCAACCCATTTCGCCCTTGGTTGGGGCATCCACTCTCCTTTTCTCATTCCAACATCGTTCACGAACCCCAAGTATCCTAAAGTCCATGTACCCATGATCTCTAAGTTTGTCAACTTTGTCAATCCTCTGGCACAATTTAACCCCATATCTAGTCATCCCCCTAACACTAGATACTGTTTTATGGTTGTTGCCAATCATCCTTCAAACATACCCCAACCAAGGGCAGTCTTGAGTCTCATCGCATCTTGACTTCGTTCATGTTCCCTATCATTCCCTGATCTCATCCTAGTAGATTTCACGAATCCCTTTTCTTCTTGGAGTCGCATCTCCCTTTCTGTCGACATCAATACAGTTTCCAAAAGGGCGACAATATCTTGAATCTCATTACCTTTACAATGAGGAGTCTCTTACGGCACAAATAGAATCATCATTTCTCTTTGATTTTGTTGAACCCCATAACATTCGACTTCAACAAAATCTCATGTTACGGTGGGTCTTACTATGTGACTATTGTAGCTATTTTATTCCAGTCGAAGACCTATGAATTTGTTAGGCCATCAATGCCTACGAGTCATCGACACTTCTTACAAGCATCCTTGCCTCTTTTCAGAGTATGTTTACCATTCAAAATTTCCATTTTCCATTATCAAACCGACCTGGAGGGCGCTGCAGTTATCTACATCAGCATACAACTTCAGTTACTGTCTTAAATTTTGAGTTACATGACATGAGCATGTGGCATGCCCACCTTGTTTTTATACAGATTTTCTTTTCTCTCCCTAGGGAAAGGTTTGGATCCCACAGTTTCCCCTCTCCCTCCGACGGATTTCTCTTGCAGTTCCTCTCAGCACTCTTCATTACAATGGCACTCTCAGTAGAAGAAACATTGATGTATTTCGACTATACGTATGCTCCTAACCTCACACATCAGGGGGCATCTGTTATCTCTGAAATTTCATCTGCAACATTGCATGCAAATGGTTACAGAAATACAACAATGCCAACAAAAATCAGTTCACCTGCAGCTGCACCAAAATGCATTTGAAAAGGAAAAAACTATACAATTAGGAAAAAATTGACGTGCACAAACTCACTAAAGGAAGCGTGCGTATAGTGCACGGGTGAAGAAAGCCCATAGAGCGCACAATGCACCAAATGCGTGACTGTGTACGAGAAACACCACGCAATCCTATGAACAACACATTTATGGTTCTTTTCATCCCCCCAACCACTTATGGACCAACTCCCAACTTGATTTGATCTCCATATCTAAGCGAAATCCAAATGGGGGCCTGGTCAAGGACCAAAGGGTTCCCTAAAGGACCCCTTGTTCACACTAAGAACCAATTGAACTTTTCCTTGAAGAAATGCTATAAATGGAAGCCATGGGTGCACTAAGAAACTAAGATCTTCATAGTATTGTTATGCTGCCTCAATTCTCCCTTGAGAATCCTCTTTTCTCCTTGGAGTATTCAAGCACCATTGCAATAGGCCATTCCACTAACCTCTTGAGGGAATAGGAATTTATTTTCTTCATAATTTGCCTTTTTTCTTCCATTGTAAGAAGAGCTCTCCATTAGGGAACTCAAGAACCCTCCCAAGAAGGAAGAGGGGACCCATAATTCCTCATTTTGCTCTACGGTGTTTTCCCAACTAATATAATTATCCATTGGTGGCATAATCTTGGTCAATGGTTGATTGTTTATGGTTCTAAGTTTTCTATGCATTCTAGTTTTTATTTCCTTAGTTTTTTTAGTTTTTTTATTTATCTATTACATGTGTTTGGCTTGTTTAACCCACTCATGAACTTTTGTCTTGTCTAGCAGGCCCAACTAGGCATGCAAGTGCCATTGTTTTGCTCACCCAAGTGACGAAACGGGCACAACAGACTGGTTGTACTGAGGGGGTCCATCCTTGCTCTATCCTTTGTTCTATGGGTGGGGGATGCCTTTTCCCTGCTTCTGTTGTAAGGATTTCAAATATCTGAAGTCCCACTTCTTCTTTTTAAATTTATGCTTGATTTTGATAGCGTATCAATAAGCCATGCCCAGTGACAAGATGTTCAAAAAATCCATTTATGTTTGGATGTATCTATACATACAACTACAATATTTGAGTACTAGATGGAATTTGGAGTCTTTGATACCCAACTTGGTGTGCAAGGTTCAAAAAATATTTTGGAACTCAGGTATTGTCTAGTCCCTTTCCTATTGCAGGCTATTCCATCTCGTACACTGCTCATCGTAGCTTCCAACAGGGTAGTATTTTTCCTTAATAACATCCATGAAATAATACCAACTAGGTGTGACTATAAATAGTATAGATTCTTCAGTGGACCTTTGCTTATAGTAAGTCTCCCACCAATCCTTGACATGGGAGAGGACCTTAAGGAGTGGAAAGGTAATATTTTCTCTATTGGAAAAATTATGGACAAAAAAATAACCTTCTAGCAGATTCAACCATTTATCTACGACATATGCATCTATCTGACCTTCAAATACAGAAATAGAAAAAATCACTTGTACCTTGAAGGGGTTGGTGCCTCCAAAGTGGATTCCTGATGAAGATGTGTCACCTGTTGGCAGCCATCGAATGATCTATGAAAAAATATCCATCATCTCATTCCTTTTTCATGCGAGGGCTTCATCTAGCAACATTTTAAAATCAATTCCTACTATCACAAGGACAACCTTGCAATGGATCAACTATTTCGAGTCCCAACTCCTTGTACCCTAACCGCGTTAGGGACATGCATAGAGAAACAAAATAGAGAGAAAATCGCTCTGATACCGCTGATCCATATTTATAAATGGAACAAAATGAAATATAGAGGTATACCAAAGAAATACACAGGGATAAAGTAAAACATGACTTCTATTAATAAAGAGAATATGTTGAAATTGTAAAAATGTAGATTGAAACAAGCTTGCTAGAATGGTGGCAGATTATCTCTGAGAAGAGATGTGACGGCTACACTCATTCGCAAGACGATGAGTACAATGAGGCTCCAAATTCCTTTTTACATAGAAAATGAATGATAAAACCCTATACATCCAAAAACCTAACATGATCCAGGTGGATATCGATGGCCACCCACCTTTTCCAACTGGCTCAAAACAATTTTCTGGTAATTTTGGTAATTTACTATTTTTAGCAGTTTTTAACTTTCGGGGTCATTTTGAGGGCATAAATGAAGGTTTTTCAGGATCGAGGTTCTCAATGACAGCTAAAGGCTCTAATTGAACCCCCAAAATTAATATCCTCGATGATACCTTTCCAATGATCTATCGTGCGCCCCAAACAAAGATCGTATGCCAAAGTTACGCCCCTGGGAAGTTGATACACTAAACTACCCAAAACGGGGTCCACAAAACTGTTGGATTTTCATCTTCTGGGGTTGGGGTTTTGGATTTTCTTTATGATAAAAATACCTTTGGAGCCTCATTGTAAAATCATCTTCTTGCGAATGCAAGTAGCCATCACATCTCTTCTCAGAGATAAGCTACCACCATTCTAGCGAGTCTTTCACTCTGTATTTTTACAGTCTTTGTACATTTTCGCTCATTAATAAAAAATTGTGTATTACTGTATCTTTGTGTTTATGGTTTCATATCTGATACATTTCTGTTATATTATTGGATATCTAAGATATCTCTGTACATTTATTTATTATATCTCCGCTCTCATTTCGTGCTGAAAATAATCTGGATCAGTGGTATTAGAGCAGGCTGCTCTTGATCGTTTTTTAGTGCATGTCCCCGATGAGGTACGATTATAGAAAGTTGGATATTGAGCTTGTCTCTCTTGAGGAAAATTACTCTCACACACCCAAGAAAACCTCCATGGCGGAAGAAAAGAAAAATGACGAAGCAAAAGATTCTATTAATCTGTTGCTTGAGCAAGCTCTCACGCGACAGAGGGACGAAATGATGGAGAATTTTTCCCAAATCCTTCAATGCCTACCGATAACAATAGACACGTCTTCATCAAGTAACCACTTTGGAGGCACCTTGGCTTTCAATATACAGGTTAATTTTGATATTCCTTTATTTGAAGGTCAGATAGATGCATATGCCCTAGACAAATCGTTAAATCTGCTAAAAGGTTATTTCTCTGTTCACCATTTTTCTGACAGGGAAAAGATCACCTTCGCACTCCTTAAGTCTCTCCCCCATGTTAAAAATTGGTGGGAAACTTACTGGGAGAAAAGTTCCACAAAGGAATCTGGAATATATGGGGCCGATCCCACTTGGGATTTTTTTGTGGATACGGTCAAGGATCAATATTACCCTGTTTGCAACTATGAGGACCAATACATGAGATGGACCACACTACGGCAAGAGAGGGGCCAAGCAGTGTCGAAGTTCACCAATACCTTCCATACCTCATGCACCAAGCTGGGTATCAAAGACTCTAAACGACATTTAGTTCTAAAATACCGTGGGGCTCTACATAGATACATCCAAATTGAAATGGATTTTTTGGATATCTCATCACTCGGTGATGCGTATCAATATGCTATTAAAATCAAGAAAAAATTTAGACACCTGAACAAATGAGAGTTTGGATCTGCAAATCCGTAACAACCAAAGTGTGAGAAAGATGGCCCTAACAAACAGCTTCCTAAAAACCAGTCTAAGCCACAGGAAAAGAAGGGTCACAGGAAGACGAATAAGGACACTGGAAAATGGTGCGATTTCCACAAAATCCCCTGGCACAACACTGATGAATGTCACTCAAAAAAATCATTGGTGGCCGAGATCAAAGACAAGGAGCCGAACCTTGATTTAGAATTTGATTATGAAAATACTGGTAAAAGACAGATCATCGACGCAAACCCCACTGCTATTGTCGTGACCACAACAATTCAACGAGAAGAACCAACAGATCCTAAAGAGGGGGAGCACCTTTTTCATTCACAGATGTGGGTGAAAGGGACCCCGCTGCATTTTATTGTTGATAGCGGAAGCTAGAAGAACCTCATCTTAGGAGAGGTCATCAGAATGTTGGGATTGTCGACAATACGACACCTACAACCATACAACATCGGGTGGCTTCGCCAAGGACGAGATCTTCATGTCAGCCAATAGTACCGATTGTCATACAACATCCATCCCTTCAAGGATGAGGTATTGTGTGATGTTGCCCCACTGGATTTTTGTGATGTTCTCTTGGGCCAGTCATATATATGGAAGCACCATGATGTTTATGAGTCTCGACCTCGTAGTGTCATTGTTACTTTGGGGGGTCATATCTACAGAATACTAGAGGTAATTTTGACTATTGCCCCACCTAAACAGTGCCGCAAGGTAGTATCTCATACTACAAAATTCAGCTTCTTGACAGTCTGTTCAAAGCATGAACAAATGAACACCATTACAACTTCAGTCCAAGAACCTTCTATCCAACAGAAGCATGTCGACAAGATTGAAGAAAAGTGTAAAGATTCCTTCTACACACAGGCATCTCATGTATCCAAACTATTTAAAAAGGTCCAACCCTTCTAGCCACAGGTTCGTGACAACCTTCAACAAGCTAAGCAACGCAACTTCTCCAACAAGGAAAGCAGCTCATCAAGTTGTAGATTCAACAAACTCTTTTCCCTCTACCCCAGACACTCAATGCAATGGATACCATTGCTTCCTAAGGAGGGAGGATTGATCCATGTGGATATTGGTGGCCACCCACATTTTCCAACTGGCTCAAAACAATTTTCTGGCAATTTTGGTAATTTACTATTTTTAGCAGTTTTTAACTTCTGGGGCCATTTTGAGGGCCTAAATGAGGTTTTTTCAGGATCGAGGTTCTCAAAGATAAAAAAAAAGGATCTCACTGAGCCCCCAAAATGAATCTCCTCGACGATACCTTTCCAACGACCTATCGTGCGCCCCAAACGAAGATTGTATGCCAAAGTTACGCCCCCAGGAATTTGATACACCAAACTACCCAAAATGGGGTCCACAAAACTGTTGGATTTTCATCTTCCGAGGTTAGGGTTTTAGATTTTCTTTATGATAAAAAGGCCTTTGGAGCCTCATTTTAAAATATTCTTCTTGTAAATGCGAGTATCCATCACATCTCTTCTCAGAGATAAGCTGCCACCATTCTAGCGAGTCTTTCACTCTGTATTTTACAGTCTTTGTACATTTTCGCTCATTAATAGAAAATTATGTATTATTGTATCTTTGTGTTTATGGTTGCATCTCTGATACATTTTTGTTATATTATTGGATATCCAATATATCTCTATACATTTATTTATTATATCTTCTCTCTCATTTCGTGTCGAAAATAATACGGATCATAACCCTAGGAGATGAAGCGCCAAAACTCATGTAACACCCTATTTCCCCCAGTTTGTAAAAATAACTGGACTGGCCAAAACTGTGGAAAACTCATGAATGTGAATATGTGATGTGAATGGAACTTATGGAAAAGGTCAATGAATTTGAATAACATTATGAAATTTTATTGCAGGACTGCTGAGAGGGGATGTGCAAAAAAAGAGACCACGATGGCGGTGGAAGGCACCTGGAAAGGTGGCATTAACTTCCACCGATAATTAATACCGTATTTGGACTTCACTAGCCCGGAGAACCAAAAGAAGCTCGCTAGCCCCGAATTAAATGTCTTACAGGCTGGCAGGTTGATGGATCCTCAGGAATTAATGAGGGATGGGGAGGTGAACCACCCATCCGTAGAGCCATCATGACTGAGCAGTGCGAGGGAAATCACGCCACATGCAACCTCAGAAGAGGATAAGGCATGGGGGAGAAGTGATTGGGGGCAGATGCAAGGGGAAGAAGAGAACTCTGGAAATACATAGAGTGAGTGATAGCAGAGAGGAAGGAGAGTAACCTTCGCTTCTGGTCATTGGCAGACAGAGACGCGGTCTCACAGCATCGTGGTCTCAACTCGGGGGTAGCTAGTGGTAAATCCACTGGGAGTCGTTGAGTCTACGGTTGGGTGGAAACAAGCACCCCTCTTAGCAGTTGCTTAACCCCTGGTGTTATTTCTGATAAGTGTTTTGCCTTTAGCATCTTGAAATATATATGTTTATTCTGATAATTATAACCATAAGCTGTGAAACTGTGAATGATTTCATTGTAAGAATGTCTGTATGATGTTTTGATCAATACTGGTAGATGCATGTTTATAATGGAAAGACTACGTATGGCTCATGTCTTCATAAATCATTATTTATATGCTTACCGACCTAATTCAGACCGCGTGTCTGATTCATGGGAGAAAGGTACCCTTATATACCTCAGATAGTACCCTGAGTGAATCTCCCCATAGAGATACCCTCCTTGAAAATCTCATCAAGAACCTGGAAAGCGATTGTGAAGGCGTAAGGCCCTAGTAACCCTGCATGAGGAGGAACGATCCTCTTAAAAACCTGAGATGATAGTATAAGGATGAAGTATCAAATCGATGAACGGGATCCCTTCGGGAGATCTGTGGTCACTCACGACCGCCAGATCGAAGGAAGAAGATGGAGTGTTAAGTGCCTTAACCCTGATAGGTATTAATCGACGGGCGAAATTCCATCGGGAAAATTGTGGTCACGCATGACTATTGGATTGGTAGGAGTAAGTAGGGTGTTAAATGCCTTACCCCTTTGTTTTTTGTGTCTTCGTGGGCAGCAAAGAAATCAGACCATAGATCTCCAAGGTCCATGGGAGTATCTGGACTGTTGATTTTTCTACGACCAAGGAGTCATGGAAGAATGCACAGGTAGGAACGAATCTGAGTCGTCAGATCTCGGCTGAAAACCTGATAGTCATTGGATCGGTTAGGAGTTACCCGGGGATTAAGACCCCAATGTATAGGGGTGAAAACCCTGAGATAGATCTGAGTCGTCCGATTGACAGAGGCCACGTGTCATGAGATTACCTGTTTCGGGGAATCAGGAATCACGGAATCAGGAATCCTGATGATGAGAGTTCGGGATTTTCCATGGTGAAAACCCCGGGATAGATCTGAGTTGTTTGATTGACGGAGGCCACGTGTCATGAGATTACCCGTTTTGGGGAATCAGGAATCGTGGAATCGGGAATCCTGATGATGAGAGTTCGGGATTTTCCATGGTGAAAACCCCAGGATAGATCTGAGTCGTCCGAACGACGGAGACCACGTGTCATGAGATTACCCATTTCTGGAAATCAGGAATCGCGAGATCGAGAGTCTCGGTGACAAGGGATCAGGATTTTCCATGGTGGAAACCCCGGAGCATTCGTGGACTGTCCGATTTAAGGAGGCCACGTGTTGTGAGATCTCCCATTTCAGAAAATCAAGAATCGAGAATCGGGAGTCCTGGTGACAAGGGATCGGGATTTTCCATGGTGGAAACCCCAGAGCAATCGTGGATTGTCCGATTTAAGGAGGCCACGTGTCATGAGATTAACGACATCGGGAAATTGGGGATCGAGAATTCAGGAATCCCGTGATCGAGAGTTCAAACTCTCGTGATGATAAATCTCGATGAAAGGACGAGATTGTTTCGGAGGATCTCAGGGTCTGTAACGACCGTCATATGTGAGGAAGAGATGCTGGCTTTAAGCTTGGATGTGAATGCACATTAAGATAAGCAACGAGCAGATTTGGACGGCCAGAGTCCACCC
>SNQJ01S0024566.1:145659-169657 GCA_010110895.2 Picea sitchensis | reverse complement strand
GTAAGCATGTCCTAAGATATCTGAAGGGAACATCTGAGTATGGACTATGGTACAGAGAGACGGATGAGGTGAAGTTGCATGGCTTCACGTATGTAGATTGGGTGGGCAGCCCAACGGACAAAAAGGGCACATCAAGGGGGATCTTTAGTATCAGATCTACAACTATTTCTTGGTACAGCAGGAAACAGAGTTCCATGGCACTTAGTTTAGTGGAAGCGAAATACATGGCAACAAGTCAAGATGCATGTGAGGCTATCTAGATGAGAAAGATCTTGGTTGGTTTGTTTGGTTCTCATTTAGATCCGATAGTGATTCATTGTGATAATCAGATTTTCATTAAACTCTCATTTAATCCTGTGTTTCATGATAGATATAAGCATATAGATATCCGGTATCATCATCTCAGAGATTGTGTGTAGCGAAAGATCATGTTGCTTCAATACATTCCTACGGAAGATCAGGATGCAGACATTCTAATGAAGGCACTCACTGGGAGAAAATTCGAATACCATAGAGACAGGATTGGGGCAAAAGATAATCCCTTTCTTGTTGAGACAGAGTGTTGAAAAGTCAACAAGAAACATGTGTCTAATTTACTTTTCTCTTAAATAAATTGGACAATAAAGATTAATCTATTATCTCATAATTACTTAAAAATATAATTAACTGAAATGGAAAATCTGCTAACTATAGGAAATTTGAGTTCAAAGGTTGATTGGTAGGACATGGAGGTGACTTGAAGTTGTAACAGATTTATAAGTGTAGTTATGTGAGTTGTGAAGTAGTTTAACTCAGTTAAGTGAGTTAAGCCCAATTGTACTAGTTGTAACCGAACTTACACTAGTGAGAGATCATTGAATTATTTATTAATTAATTCACAATCAGTGATCTCACATGTGATTGAGCATTTACCACTATTAACTACATGCATGTCAAATCCAGTGGAGACCCAGTTGAGATAACAGGTGAAACCGACAGTTTGGATATCAGTTGTGATTTGAGTGAAGTGCACTCATGCAATCACACATGTAGTGGATATGCTCATGAGCATGTGCAGTCTAGGTAAAAAAAAGAGAATTCGAATTCATTGTGAGAATTCTATTTGCAGGGATTGTGCAGAGGAGGCAGGTTGTCTGGAGACAGAATATTGGCACATGAATTTTTCAATTTTTGTATGACAATGTGAGATGATTGTAATGTACTGAGAGCTCTTGGATTATATTTTTGTATGAGATTGTTTCATGATCCATGATATACATAATATATGATAGTGGGGTTTTTGGCTTTATGCTTTCCCTGTAAAACATCTGTGTTATGTGCGATTGATCTTTCTTTGTGTTATCTCACTTTGTGATCGTGGTTTAATTTCCGCAAGAATATTTGTAGAAGAGATTATGTATTTAATAATGGCATATAATTGTTAGATCAGGAGAATCCAGGAGATACTTAATTTGTATTGAATTTTATACAATATCAAGCCTTCCTTCAACCAAGCAAGGAAATGACTGTGTTTTTGTGGTCGCTGATTGGTTTTCTAAGATGGCCATTTTCATAGCCTATAAGAATAGTATCACAATAGACGCCACTGCCAAGCTCTTCTTCGAATAGGTGTGGGTATATTTTGGGATACCATAGACCACTATGGTCGGATGCCAGGACATTTTGGCATGGAAAATATTGTGGCAGTACTACATAAGCATTTCTATTGGCCGAAACTTCGATAGGATGTCAACAAGTATATTAGGTACTTCACTGCATGCGCCATTTCCAAACCAACCACTAAGAAACAAGGAATGTACACCCCTCTTCCTACTCTCGATGGGCCTTGATAATCCATCTTGATGGACTACATATCAAGCCTTCCTTCAACCAAGCAAGGCAATGATTGTGTTTTTGTGGTCGTTGATCGGTTTTCTAAGATGGCCATTTTCATAGCCTATAAGAAGAGTATCACAATAGACACCACTGCCAAGCTCTTCTTCGAACAGGTGTGGGTACATTTTGGGATACCATAGACCATCATCTCAAATCAGGATAATAGGTTCCTCAACACATTTTGGTTGACCCTCTAGTCACTATTGGACACCAAGCTCACCAAATCCATTTCCTTCCACCCCCAAACTAATGGCCAGACAAAGCTGGTCAATCGGATGATCGTGCACATCTTCTGCATGTACAAATCCAATAAACCATGCACATGGGATGAGATTCTCCCCTACATTCAACACAATTACAATAGAGATCTCCATAGCTCAAACGGCCATAGGTCCTTTCAGGTGGGGTTGTGATTTCAACCATTGGGTCCCATTGATGTCGCACTACCCCTTGCGACCACACCGGAAAAATCTTGCCATGTTCAGTCAGATGTCGAAAGCCACTAGGTTTATTGAATGGATTCAACACATATTCTAATAGGTCCATGATATTTTGCATAAATCCAATGCTAAGTACAAGTAGTTCCATGATCAACACCGGGTTCCACACAAGTTTCAGGTGGGAGACAGAGTCTGGTTACATTTGCATAAAGAGCACCTTACAGGGCCCCATTAGAAGCTTTGAAAACTTCACTATGGGCCTTATACCATCACCACGGTTGTGGATGACAATTTTTTTGAGCTCGGTATTCCCCCCTTTGTTATCCTGCACTCAGTGTTCAATATGGACCTCCTTCGGACATACTTCCCACCATTATTGGACACATCAGATATCATAGAACATTTGACACCGATAGATATCAACCTTGATTGCATGGAAGAGGCATCCATTGATCATATCAGGGACACACATATTAATGGCACTCATCAACAAAGGATCTAGCTTTATCGATTTGTCAAAGTAGGGCAACTCTTGCACCAAGGCAAGTGGCTCACTCGGGGCCAAGTTAAGTAGAAATTTCCTCATGTGATGGGGAAACTCAACGCAATGGAGACAATTTCTTCCTAAGTGGGTAGGATTGATCCATTCAGTGGCCACCCACCTATTCCAACTGGCTCACATACAGTTTTCATCTTGGTAGTTTGTTTCTATCTTTTTGGGTCCTAAACTTTTGGGGTCATTTTGAGGCCCTAAACAACATTTTTTGGGTTTTCCACAATCACACTATATATAGAGTTAGAGTGTTATGGAAAAATGTGTATTCCTCAGATAGACCTTTCCAACGGACTATCATGCGCCTAAAACAGACATCGTATGCAAAAGTTATGATACTGGGAAGTTGATGTACCAACTTACCCCATCGGGGCCCACATGATTTTTGGCGCTTCATCTCCTAGGGTTATGATCTGTATTATTTTCGACACAAAATGAAAGTGGAGATATAATAAATAAATGTATAGAGATATCTTGGATATCCAATAATATAATAGAAATGTATCAAAGATGCAACCATAAACACAAAGATACAATAATACACAATTTTCTATTAATGAGTGAAAATGTACAAAGACTGTAAAAATATAGAGTGAAAGACTCGCTAGAATGGTGACAGCTTATCTCTGAGAAGAGATGTGATGGATACTCACATTCACAAGAAGAATATTTTAAAATGAGGCTCCAAAGGCCTTTTTATCATAAATAAAATCCAAAACCCTAACCCCGGAAGATGAAAAGCCAACAATTTTGTGGACCCCATTTTGGGTAGTTTGGTGTATCAAATTCCTGGGGGCGTAACTTTGGCATACGATCTTCATTTGGGGCGCACGATAGCTCATTGGAAAGGTGTCGTCGATGAGATTCATTTTGGGTGCTCAGTTAGACATTTTTTCTATCATTGAGAACCTCGATCCTGAAAAAACTTCATTTAGGCCCTCAAAATGGCCCCGGAAGTTAAAAACTGCTAAAAATAGTAAATTACCAAAACTGCCAGAAAACTGTTTTGAGCGAGTTGGAAAACATGAGTGGCCACTGATATCCACATGGATAAATCCTCCCTCCTTAGGAAGCAATGGTCTCCATTGCGTTGAGTGCCTAGGGGAGAGGGAAAAGCGTTTGTTGAATCTACATCTTGATGAGCTGCTTTCCTTGTTGGAGAAGTTGTGTTGCTTAGCTTTTTGAAGGTTGTCACGAACTTGTGGCTAGAAGGGTTGGACCTTTTTAACTAGTTTGGATACATGAGATGCCGGTGTGCAGAAGGAATCTTTACACTTTTCTTCAATCTTGTCGACCTTCTTCTGTTAGATAGAAGGTGCTTGGACTGAAGTTGTAATGGTGTTCATTTGTTCATGCTTTGAACAGACTGTCAAGAAACTGAATTTTGTAGTATGAGATACTACCTTGTGGCACTGTTTAGGTTGGGAAATAGTCTAAATTACCTCTGGTATTCTGTAGAGATGACCTTCCAAAGTAACAATGACACTACGGGGTCAAGACTCATAAACATCATGGCACTTCCACATATATGGTTGGCCCAAGAGAAAATCACAGAAATCCAGTGGGGTAACATCACATAATACCTCATCCTTGAAGGGATGGATGTTGTATGACAATCGGTACTGTTGGCTGACATGAAAATCTCATCCTTGGTGAAGCCACCCAATGTTGTATGGTTGCGGGTGTTGTATTTTCGACAATCCCAACTTTTTGATGACCTTTCCTAAGATGAGGTTCTTCTAGCTTCTGCTATCAACAATAAAATGAAGTGGAGTCCCTTTCACCCACATCTGTGAATGAAAAAGGTGATCCCCCTCTTTAGGATCTGTTGGTTCTTCTTGTTGAATTGTTGCAGTCATGACAATAGAAGTGGGGTCTACGTCGATGATATGTCTTTTACCAGTATTTTTAGAATCAAATTCTAAATTAGGGTTCGGCTCCTTGATCTCAGCCACCAATGATTTTTTTGAGTGACATTCATCAGTGTTGTGCCAGGAGATTTTGTGGAAATCGCACCATTTTCTAGTGTCCTTCTTCGTCTTCCTGTGACCCTTCTTTTCCTGTGGCTTAGACTGGTTTTTAGGAAGCTGTTTTTTAGGGCCATCTTTCTCATACTTTGGTTGTTGCGGATTTGCAGATCCGAACTCCCGTTTGTTCAGGTGCTTAAATTTTTTCTCAATTTTAATAGCATATTGATACACATCACCAAGTGATGAGATATCCAAAAAATCCATTTCAGTTTGGATGTATCTGTGTAGAGCCCTGCGGTATTTCAGAACCAAATGTCACTCGGAGTCTTTGATACCCATGTTGGTGCGTAAGGTATGGAAGGTATTGGTGAACTTCAGCACTACTTGGCCCCTCTCTTGCCGCAGTGTGGTCCATCTCATGTATTGGTCCTCATAGTTGCCAACAAGGTAATATTGTTCCTTGACCGCATCCACAAAAAAATCTCAAGTAGGCTCGGCCCCATATATTCTAGATTCCTTTGTGGAACTTTTCTCCCAGTAAGTTTCCCACCAATGTTTGACATGGGGGAGAGACTTAAGGAGTGCAAAGGTGATATTTTCCCTGTCAGAAAAATGGTGAACAGAGAAATAACCTTCTAGCAGATTTAACCATTTGTCTAGGGCATATGCATCTATCTAACCTTCAAATAAGGGAATATCAAAATTAACCTGTATATTGAAAGGCGAGGTTCCTCCAAAGTGGTCGCTTGATGAAGACGTGTCTGTTTTTATCGGTAGGCATTGAAGAATGTGGGAACAATTCCCCATCATTTCGTCCCTCTGTCGCGTGAGAGCTTGCTCAAGCAACAGATTAATAGAATATTTTGCTTCGTCATTTTTCTTTTCTTTCGCCATGGAGGGTTTCTTGGGCATGTGAGAGTGATTTTCCTCAAGAGAGACAAGCTCAAGATCCAACTTTCTATAATCGGACCTCATTGGGAACATGCACTGAAAAACGATCAAAAGCAGCCTGCTCTAATACCACTGATCCGGATTATTTTTGGCACGAAATGAGAGCGGAGATATAATAAATAAATGTATAGAGATATCTCAGATATCCAATAATATAACAGAAATGTATCAGATATGCAACCATAAACACAAATATACAGTAATACACAATTTTTTATTAATGAGCGAAAATGTACAAAGACTGTAAAAATATAGAGTGAAAGACTCGCTAGAATGGTGGCAGTGTATCTCTGAGAAGAGATGTGATGGCTACTTGCATTCGCAAGAAGATGATTTTACAATGAGGCTCCAAAGGTATTTTTATCATAAAGAAAATCCAAAACCCCAACCCCAGAAGATGAAAATCCAACAGTTTTGTGGACCCCGTTTTGGGTAGTTTGGTGTATCAACTTCCTGGGGGCGTAACTTTGGCATACGATCTTTGTTTGGGGTGCACGATAGATTGTTGGAAAGGTATCGTCGAGGAGATTAATTTTGGGGGCTCAATCAGAACCTTCAGCTATCATTGAGAACCTCGATCTTGAAAAACCTTCATTTAGGCCCTCAAAATGGCCCCGAAAGTTTAAAACTGCTAAAAATAGTAAATTACCAAAATTACCAGAAAACTGTTTTGAGCCAGTTGGAAAAGGTGGGTGGCCATTGATATCCACCTGGATCAGGTTAGGTTTTTGGATGTATAGGGTTTTCTCATTCATGTTTGATGTAAAAATGAATTTGGAGCCTCATTGTACTCATCTTCTTACGAATGAGTGTAGTCGTCACATCTCTTCTCAGAGATAATCTGCCACCATTTTAGAAATCTTGTTTCAATCTACATTTTTACAATTTCAACATATTCTATTTATTAACAGAAGTCAATTTTTACTTTATCTCTGCGTATTTCTTTGGTATACCTCTATATTTCATTTCATTCCATTTATAAATATCGATCAGCGGTATCAGAGTTATTTTCTCTCTATTTTGTTTCTCTATGCATGTCCCTAACGTAGTCAGGGTACAAGGAGTTGGGACTTGAAATAGTTGATCCATTGCAAGTTTGTCCTTGCGATAGTAGGAATTGCTCTTAAAATGTTGCTAGATGAAGCCCTCGCATGAAAAAGGAACGAGATGATGGATAATTTTTCATAGATCCTTCGATGGCTGCCAACAGGTGACACATCTTCATCAAGAATTGACTTTGGAGGCATCGCCCCCTTCAAGGTACAAGTGATTTTTTCTATTCCTATATTTGAAGGTCAGATAGATGCATATGTCGTAGATAAATGGTTGAATCTGCTAGAAGGGTATTTTTTTGTCCATAATTTTTCCAATAGAGAAAATATTACCTTTGCACTCCTTAAGGTCGTCTCCCATGTCAAGGATTGGTGGGAGACTTACTATGAACAAAGGCCCACTGAAGAATCTATACTATTTACAATCGCACCTAGTTGGGATTATTTCATGGATGTTATTAAGGAAAAATACTACCCTGTTGGAAGCTACGATGAGCAGTGTATGAGATGGAATAGACTGCGACAGGAAAGGGACCAGACAATACCTGAGTTCCAAAATATTTTTTGAACCTTGCACACCAAGTTGGGTATCAAAGACTCAAAATTCCATCTAGTACTCAAATATTGTGGTTGTATGTATAGATACATCCAAACAGAAATGGATTTTCTGAACATCTTGCCACTGGGCGTGGCTTATTGATATGCTATCAAAATCGAGCAGAAATTTAAATAGAAGAAGCGGGACTTCTGATCTTTGAAATTCTTACAACAGAAGCAGGGAAAAGGCATCCCCCACCCATAGAACAAAGGACAGAGCAAGAATGGACCCCCTTAGTACAACCAGTCTGTTGTGCCCATTTCATCACTTGGGTGAGAAAAACAATGGCACTTGCATGCCTAGTTGGGCCTGCTAGACAAGACAGAAGTTCGTGAGTGGGTTAAACAAGCCAAACACATGTAATAGACAAATAAAAAAACAAATAAAACTAAGGAAATAAAAACTAGAATGCATAGAAAACTTAGAACCATAAACAATCAACCAATGACCAAGATTATGCCACCAATGGATAATTATATTAGTTGGCAAAACACCATAGAGAAAAATGAGGAATTTTGGGTCCCCTCTTCCTTCTTGGGAGGGTTCTTGAGTTCCCTAATGGAAATCTCTTCTTACAATGGAAGAAAAATGGCAAATGATGAAGAAAATCAATGCCTATTCCCTCAAGAGGTTAGTGGAATGGCCTATTGCAATGGTGCTTGAATACTCCAAGGAGAAAAGAGATTCTCAAGGGAGAATTGAGGAAGCATAACAATACTATGAAGATCTTGGTTTCTTAGTGCACCCATGGCTTCCATTTATAGCATTTATTCAAGAAAAAATTCAATTGGTTCTTAGTGTGAACAAGGGGCCCTTTAGGGAACCCTTTGGTCCTTGACCAGGCCCCCATTTGGATTTCGCTCAGATATGGAGGTCAAATCAAGTTGGGAGATGGTCTATAAGTGGTTGGGGGGACGAAAAGAACCATAAACATGTCATTCACAGGATTGTGTCGCTTTTCTCGTACACAGTCGTGCATTTGGCGCATTGTACACTCTACGGGATTTCTTGACTTGTGCACTGTGCGCATGCTTCCTTTAGTGAGTTTGTGCATGTAAATTTTTTCCCAATTGTATAGTTTTTTCCTTTTCAAATGCATTTTGGTGCTGCAGGTGAACTAATTTTTGTTGGCATTGTTGTATTTCTGTAACCATTTGCATGCAATGTTGCAGATGAAATTTCAGTGATAACAGATGCCCCCTGATGTGTGAGGTTAGGAGCATATGTATAGCTGAAATACATCAATGTTTCTTCTACTGAGAGTGCCATTGTAATGAAGAGTGCTGAGAGGAACTACAAGAGCAATCCATCGGAGGGATAGGGGAAACTGTGGGATCCAAACCTTTCTCTAGGGAGAAAAAAGAAAATCTATATACAAACAAGGTGGGCATGCCACATGCTCGTGTCGTGTAACTCAAAATGTAAGATAGTAACTGAAGTTGTATGCTGATGTAGATAACTGTAGCGCCCTCTAGGCCGTTTTGATAATGGAAAATGGCAATTATGAATGGTGAACATACTCTAAAAAGATTCAAGGATGCCTGTAAGAAGTGTCGATGACTTGTAGGCATTGATGGCCTAACAAATTCATAGGTCTTCAACTGGAATAAAACAATGGCAATAGTCGCATAGTAAGACCCATTGTAACATGAGATTTTGTTGAAGTCAAATGTTATGGGGTTCAACGAAATCAAAGAGCAATGATGATTCTCTCTGTGCCGTAAGAGACTCCTCATTGTAAAGGTAATGAGATTCAAGATACTGTTGCCCTTCTGGAAACTGTGCTGATGTCGATAGAAAGGGAGACGCGACTCCAAGAAGCAAAGGGCTTCATGAAATCTACTGGGATGAGATCAGGGAATGATAGGGAACGTGAATGAAGTCAATATGTGGTGAGACACAAGACTGCCCTTGGTTGGGGTATGTTTGAAGGATCATTGGCAACAACCGTAAAACGGTATCTAGTGTTAGGGGGACGACTAGATATGGGGTTAAATTGTGCCAGAGGCTTGACAAAGTGAACAAACTAAGAGATTAGGGGTACATGGAATTTAGGATACTCGAGGTTCATGAATGATGTTGGAATGAGAAAAGGAGAGTGGATGCCCCAACCAAGGGCGAAATGAGTTGCGTTGTCGGGAAAACAAGGTCATCAAGGGGGACGACAAAAAGTTAAGTAAATGCTAGAAATAAAGTATTTTTACAATTACTAAATAAATAAAGAATCATTTGGGATGAGTGTACAAATATAGAAATGGGTGCCCCAGTGTGAGATGGCTTGGCCTGTGAGGGCACAAGTTGTGAAGAGAATTGGTGAAGGGTGGGGGCCCCATGGGTGGGTTTTTGTATGAGGTAAATGAATGGAGGGAAATCTGCAGATGGGAAAACTGATGGTGGATGAAATGGAGGGTTAATGATACTACTGAGGTGTAGTCAAAATAGAATTGAGATGAGATAGCCTGGGAGCCCATTTGGGAAAGCTAGCAATATGATGAGAAGAAGTGTGTGGCTTATTCTCGAAAGTGCATAAGACTATCAAGACTCCCATCCCTAGGGGGTGAAAGTAGCATGAGTGTCAAATTGCCAAGGGGAACTATGAATGGGACAAATCATGTGGGGGAGAGTGCTACCGGGTAATAGTACCAAAATGCAGAAGAGGTGATGGTACTGTAGAGCCGGATGTAGGGACCCTAAAGGTGAATATCGGAGGGTGTGATTGGGAAATGCAATTGATATTCATAGGGAATGATTACATGCCAGTGTCAAACATATACCTGAAGGGGTTGCACTTTTTTTCATGACCAAGTACCTGCACACATTAAAAACTGAATACCCGATGTGAACAATATCTGATGATAAAGAACATATAACAACTATTTGATAATTTTGAACATGACCATGCGTACCTGGATGTGACATGAGAAAAATGCTCCCCTGAGGCCAAGTTCAGATAGTGACCTGGGGAACGTGACTGTGTGGATGGTGGGACCATGATCCCGTGGCTAAAGACAGACCTGGAAACAGAGGCTCTGGGCTCCTATAACTGAGTGTGGAACTTTGGAAAAGGGGACTATATGTGGCTGGTGGGCCCACAGTGCCACCTCATTTGTACCCGTCGCTATAGTGATTTGACGAGATTATTTGGAGGAGTTTCGGAGATTACAAGAGCTCGATTCGACCGATCCAGGAGTTGCGAGAGTTAGGTTAGTGGTCCCATCCTCCTGCATAGCATGAATTTCCTAGTTTTGAGTTAGGGGTCGTACGAATGATCATACAAGGGTAAGTTTAGGGGTGGGCCCACTAATGCGCAGGAGAAGGAAGAATACCTGCACTCAAATGTGCGGGTATAATTCCATATCCCATGCATAATGTGTGGTTGTGCTTGACACAAGCATGCATAGGGGCATGGGGGATGGGAAAAACAACCATGCATTATATCCACGCCTATTAAGATGACATTTGTGCACTATGCGCGGCTCTTTCTCAGATAGTTGTGCATCAGTGTGTAGCTATGTAGAGGAAAGGTTTGCATGTGTGTGCACTTGTCAAGGTGACAGTTGCGCATCAATGTGCAATTGGGCGATGAACAGGCACGCACATGTGCGCACCTGTGTGGGTGAAAGCCGTGCACTAAAGGAGAAGCTAAGGGTGTTTGGAATTTTGAATTTTTTTATGTTTTTGATGGATAATGAGGGTTGACCAAGTGTTTTTGTGTGGATGCAGGTGATCAGCTTGTGACAGGAGAGAACTATGTCATTCCACTGGAGAAAGCAAGAATGGGAGCACCTTTGAGAGGCAGTGAGAGAGCAGCCAGGCATTTGGAGACACTTGGCAGCCTGCGGGTTGCTCAAGTTCTTCGATTGTCCTTTGATACGATCGCAGGAGTTCCTGCTTCAGTATATGATATCTATGTGGAGCATTGATCTACAGTGCTTCATTGTTAGGGGACAAAAACTGACACTCTCAGTTGTGGAGGATGTATACTTTTTGACGGGGCTCCCCTTCCGGGGCATGGCCCTACCTGCTGACCCCCAGCTGCCAGGGGATGTGAGGTTGGTATACTTGGCACGATGCTACTGTTAGGGACCAAACTGATGTCAGGTTTCATTATTTGTATCAAGGCGATGGATGAGCTCTTCCCTCGGTGCATTTCTACCATGGTAGTGAGGATCTATGGATCCTTGGCGACTCAGTAGTTCACAAGAGGTCAGGTGAGGATTGGGGAGAGGGTCTTGGATGGGGACTTTTCTGCTTCGGGTCTGATGCTGCACTCTAGGATGATGGGGCAGATTCACCGGTGTCAAACCACCGACTCTGGTGATTTTGCGTTTGGGTCCATCCTGGTGGCCTGGGTTCTGGAGAGGGTGCCCCTGTTGTGCCTGAGGATTTTTCTAGTGCCTTCAGGGCCATGGGAGCCACGATTGATGTAGTGGGCCCATGTGTTGGTGAGTCATGGGGGGGGAGAGGGTGGCCACTACTTCACAGCCACTATGGTACATGTGTGGCATTGTATGCCATAGGTGATACTATGATATCCATATGGTGGTATGGACTACCAGCATGACCTAGACATGGTGTTGCCTCCTAGGGAGGACTGAGACCAAAGGGGTATGTTTGTGTATTTATGTTTTGTGATTTTGATAGTGTAGCATATGATTGTGTATATATGGATGTTGAATCTACCTTTGGTGTTTGTGTTTGCAGATGTGGGTTCCTGAGGCCCTAAGGCTGATATGGTCGGGGAGCTGACTCTCCATGGGCCAGTGCGACCGTCGCGGGTAGGACAGCAGCGCAGGTGAGATGATGTTTGTGCTGGGCCAGCTCATGATCCAAGGGCAAGTCAGAGACGTAGGATAGAGGACGCTGGTGCGGGACCAATGCACAAGCTGCGGACAGAGCCGGAGGGGGGATGGAGGACCTTCGTCGACGATTGATGGAGGTTCTAAAGGGTGTGTCAGAGGGCATGTGGGCCCACATCTAGGGTGAGAGGGTCCTGGAGCAATGTGTGGGTGTACTGGCAAAGTAGCGGACCTTGATCCACCAAGCAGTTGTAGCAGGGGCAACGATGACTAGTCAGATGCCCCTTGAACTTGGAGAACCCCCAGCTGGTGGGGTGCCTCCAGCTGACAGAGGACCTGGGGGGGGAGCTATGGGGGCACCATGAGTGTCGTTTTTTGTATTTATATAGGCTTGTGAGCCCATTTTGTACCTATAAGGGTGAGGGGACTCACTAGCTTACGAGTGATGTATATTTTGTATTTTTTAAACATTTATGACACTTTGGAGGATATATATATATATATGGATACATATCAATAGCTCTTGTTATGTCTATATGTGTTTATGTTTTTAATGGTTGATGATGACTAATCTATATGCTGTGACCGATGTATGATGCTTATGTATATGTGATGACGTATTGATGTGATAAATGCCAATCTAACACTAGGTTAGCCATATTATCTGCTATTTGATTAAATTGTCGTGGAATATGTGTAAATGTAATTGAATCAAAGTTTCGAGATAAGAGTCTAACTTGCAGGTATTTGCGAAAGAGGCAAGGATCGCGGACATGATATACATTGTTGAGTTGCAGGATGACAAGCTCGAAATCTAATAAAATGCTAAGGTGACAAATGTGGTGGTTACTGACCTCAGTGAGGAGACTAATAATGGTGGTGTATTCTACTTGGTTGTTGGTGGATGAGCCCAAACATATGCCACTAGAGTGGAGCAGTTCATGTGAGGGGGTATAGAGGGCCCAAGCGGCCGAAGCGATATTCTATGTCCAGTGGCTAGCACCATCAATGTAACTGATGTGGTAGGCCAATGGAGGATGCATCTATCAATAACACAGATGGTAGATCAGACATGAGGAGTGGAGGCAAAAAAATAAGACTAAAAACTCTACAAATGTGTACAAAGAAAAATCCTAAGGTAGAATGGCTACAGTCAGGCGTAAAACTTCTTTAAGTACAACCCGTTGACGAGTTCTTTAAGAGGATAGCCCTCTGGAGAGGCCAGCATGTATGCACCTTTAATGAGGCAATGCTGGACAATGTAGGGTCCATTCCATAGTGATTCAAATTTCCCATGGCTGAGAGTATCGTGGGTGATATCATAGGCTAGGACGAGATCTCCATCATTAAATGAACGAAGGTTGACATGGCAGTCAAAGTTGGCTTTGGACCATTTTTTAGCTACCTCATTGTTCTGTAATGAAGACCTACAATCTTCATCCAGCAACTCTAACGTTAGCAAGCAATACTCCATTGGAGCAGTGTCAGGTAATATGTCGATGGTAGTGTGTAACGTGGGAATTTCGCACGTGGGATTTTGACGGTGTGGGAGATATTGGCCATGTTTCCTTCTTCAAAAGCATTAGGGGTAGGGATAGGGTTGTTGAACTAGTCTATATGCCCTGAAGGAATAAAATCCTTGGTTTCGATTGCAAATACGGAGGCTTGGATAGGAGGGTTGAAGGCTTCCTGTGAGAGAAAAAGCGCTTGGTGATGGAGTGCATTCCATGGGAAATCAGGGGTAGTGAGTTCCTCCAGGATATCTTCGTCACAGTGGAAAATGTGAGAATATAGGCTGTTAGCGACATTTCTTGTTCTAGGCACAAAAGTATTCAGGTCTGCAAGTCACATGAGAAGCACCCGAGCACAGCATGGAAAAAATCTTGTTTTGAGGCTTCCAATCAAGCGGGCGGGTGGAATTACGATATCAGTAGCCCAGATCCATCCATAAGAGCAGATCAATGTTCGTTGAAATATTGGGGCTAGCTAGTTGACCGATGTATAACGTCAAAGAAAGCGACTTTATGCTGAGACTGAATCTGGGTCGTCTGATCCCGCGACACATAGTGTGAGATCTAGTCGACATATCAATAGCCAGGAGTTCGAAGGGTGAAAGTCCCTCATCATATCACATCCCGAAACCCCGAACCCTGGAGTGCCGAAAGTGCCTAGAGGCGGGCCCGCAGTATCACGAAGTAGCCTCAGCCGTTCATCCACTAGAGACACCTGGCGCGCGATTAGGCTCCTCGCCTTTTCGCCCATCATGACTTCGAAATACAAAAGAATAGCCTGTCATATTCCTGATGCGCGAGGTGCCGGGAGCATCCAGAACCCGGGCCCGCAGCATCACCAAGTAAGTTTAGGGTCGTCAGATCTAAGAGGGACACGTGGAACCCAATTAGGCCATCTTGGTGTTTCGCTCATCGCAGATATGAATAAGAAAGGATTAACTCCTTCCATTTGCGAACATCGAAAGTGTTTTGGGAATAGACACGGGGTCGCATCCCGTGGTCACTTGGGAAAGAAAGGAGCTGTGAAAAAGGGGCCAAAGGCGTCGAGTCTAGGTTCTGTAAGGATCATCATGATCTCCATGTGCCATCTGATCTGACCTTGATCCTGGTTTCCGCCTGGAGTAAATGAAGACGAGAAGGGGTGGTTGAAACCTCTCCCCAGGCATTAAGTGCAAAGTATGGATAATCTGGCAGGCGGTCTGCTCGAGAGGGTCCTGTGTACCCATTTTTCTAAAGAAGCCATGTCGAGTCTTCGACCAGCCGAAGGAAGTCTGCACACACTAGCCCAGCACTTAATGGCTCAGCTACTCCTCCTGTAGGAGCCATGCGCAATTAAGGTGGCGTCTGACAAAGAATACCCGTCCGAATTCAGCTGAAAGGACACCAAGCCGTGGATGACTGAGCACGCTGTTGTTAGGTGAATTTTCTGAGTATATAGACTCAGTCTTTGTATTTTGTAAAGCATCGATGGTAGAGTAAATCTCCTGACTGTAAAGTTTTAACAACCATTCTAGTTCCCTGGTTGTGCATCTGTATATGAGATTTCTTGTTTTATGAAAAATAGTTTTCCTACTCCATCTAAGCTTTCATCTCATACTAAGGGATTTCATGATCGACTGATTCACATGGATTGTTGCAATTATGTTATGGTAAAGGATTTATTGTCGCATTGTTGTATTCTCTGGTTTTTGTGTTCGAATGTAAGAAGATATTGCATTTGGATACTTTCTTCCCCAGTCTATTAGAAACCTGTTTTTTATGACAGACCCTTGCACTCTTCTTATACAAGTCTTCCCCCTATTCACCCTTATTACAGCTCACTATTTGAAGTTTATCTAAGACCTCACTTACCCATGCATGCCCGGCCTAGTTTCAGAGTTGAAATGATATTGTTCTGAGTTTACTTCCATTTGATCATTCCTTTTATAAACAAATCGTGACATTAAACTGATGGGCGTCGAGCTCTACTCCTGTTGCAATCCAAGAGTGACTTCCATCGCCAACATTTCTGGCACCGTTGCCGGGGAGGAAGTTGAAGATTTTCCCTGGGTAGAACGACATTGAGCCTCTGATTCTGAAGGTGCATCAGACATCAGAGCCCTTAAAGATTTCTACTGTGCACCTGGCAACTCCACTGTGGTGACTCCATTGTTTCCACTTCACTGTTTCAGTTGTAGCTATTGTTAGCACACCTGAAAGATAACCCAGAGGAGCTTTCTCGAGAAGGTTTCAGCGGCTTCTTTCTCAGCTTGAGAAGCTTCCTGGGGTAATGACAACGTTGAGATCTGGCCTTTGATGGTGAACAAGGACCAGGCATATTTGAAGCTGCGCATCTTTCACCTGGTGAATCCATGATTCGAGGATCGATTGGCGACTCCACTGGTTCGATATGGAGAAAATTATGGCTCAAAGGTTTGCTTTCTGTGACTTTTCCCAGATAGTTGGGTTTCCTAATGCACTTCCTGATAGAGACCAATGGGAATATTTCCTCCCTGAATTTCATGCAACAAGTTGGGAGGAACCAACTGAGCATTTACTGGACTTCCATGAGGCTATTCACCGACACAATATCATGCATGAGGATGTCTGGATTAAGCTCTTCAGGTGTTCATTGAAGGGAGTTGCTCTTGAGTGGTGTTGATCTCTTCCCGCTGCGAGCATCCGCTCTTTAACAGGTTTTCATACAGCTTTCAATTCATTTTGTAAAGACTACTATCCAGTTGATTGTTTGTTTGAAAACTGTTGTGAGGAGTTTTCTTCACTTCATGAAGCCTCTGCTGGCCCTGAAGACCAGGTCCATGATGAAGATTTTACTGTGGAGGAAAGCATTTTCTAGGAAAATATGGAGGTGTTGAATGATATTAATTGTGTTATCCCTAGAACGGAAGCATCTGATATCATATCAGATGCCTCTATTCTTTTAGATGTTCATAACAATCAACATGCCTCTTGTGGAAATTGTGAGTTTATAGAGCAAATGTGGTCCATGGTAGATGACTCACTTGGATATTGGGTTGAAGCAGATGTTCCTAGCAGCTCTACTCATGATGACGAAGACCCCTTTTTTTTAAAAGAGGGGTTAGTTGTGGAAGAGGTTTCTTCTCTTTTCCCCCAGGGGGTTTCTCATGATATATTTTTACCTGGGATTAAAGACAAAAGGATTATGTATGAGCAGCCAGAAGCAGCAGGTCCCATTGTCCCTGAAACGAAAATTTTTGACGGGATCACTGTTCTAGAGGAAGGTCATATCAATGAAGGACAACCCCTTTTTGATGTATATTATAGTGATGATGAGTAGCAAGCTTATCCTACATTTGATCACTATAAAGATACTGAAGATCCAGTCAGCAAGCGGAACCACCCCATGGTCCCTATTTATGATGAATACGAATCTGACCTGGGGGAGAGCCAAGAAGAGGAAAAGGAACCAAAGGAACAGCTGAGCACATATTTCATTCCAGAGCCAGTCAGCGAGCAGCTACCGCCTGAGATCAGTGAGCCTACGTCAGTTGTCCACTCACATGTGCTTATCAAAGATATTCAACCACATGTGAGCAACTCTGTAGTAGAGGAGGCTGCCTGACACCAATTTTCTGAAATTCGCCACTCATTCTATGACCCTGTCAATGAATACATGGAGTGGCATGTCCTTTATGACTTGGAGCCGCCCTATTCCATATCAACTTCACCCTGTGAGAAGAAGTTAAAGAGTGTAGCCATTCTGCTATCATGGTTACACCATCTGCTGGTGATCATCGACAGAAAGAAAGAGCTTCCCTTTAGGAAGTTGCTTGATTGGCTATGGTGGAAGTCTGCTTTCACCTAACCCCATGTAAAGTGTTTTATTAGTTTAGGATTGTATATAAATAAGCTCCTTTGAGCATGTATTTTTATTTTGTAGATTTTATTTTTCGCCTTGTATTTTCAGCAGCGGGATGTTTTGAGCCTGACTCCATATCCCAACAGCAAGGCACTGAAGCTGCAGAATGAGTTCTTAGAGCATCGCAGGGACGACTCTATCCCCCATGGAGCCTAATGTTAGCGACATTTCTTGTTCTAGGCGCAAAAGTATTCGGGTCTGCAAGTCGCACGAGAAGCGCCCGAGCGCAACATGGAAAAAATCTCGTTTTGAGGCTTCCAATCAAGCGGGTGGGTGGAATTACGATGTCAGCAGCCCGGATCCATCCATAAGAGCAAATCAATGGTTGTCGGAATATAGAGGCTAGCAAGTTGACCGATGTATAACGTCAAGGAAAGTAGCTTTATGCTGAGGTTGAATCTGGGTCCTCTGATCCCACGACACATAGTGCAAGATCTAGTCGACATATCAACAATCGGGAGTTCGAAGGGTGAAAGTCCCTCATCATCTCACATCCAGAAACCCCGAACCCTGGAGTGCCGAAAGTGCCCAAAGGCGGGCCCGTAGTATTGTGAAGCAGCCTCAGCCGTTCATCCATAGGAGACACCTAGTGCGCGATTAGGCTCCTCACCTTTTCACCCATCGCAACTTCGAAATACAAAAGAATAGCCTGTCATACTCCCGATACGCGAGGTGTCGGGAGCATCCAGGACCCAGGCCCGCAGCATCACCAAGTAAGTTCAGGGCCGTCAGATCTGAGAGGGACACGTGGCACCCAATTAGGCCATCTCGGCATTTCGCTCATCGCAGATATGAATAAGAAAGGATTAACTCCTTCCATTTGCGAACGTCGAAATCGTTTTGGGAATAGACACAGGGTCACAGCCCATGGTCACTTGGGAAAGAAAGGAGCCGTGAAAAAGGGGCCAAGTCTAGTTGCTGAAAGGATCATCATGATCTCCATGCGCCATCTGATCCGACCTTGATCCTGGTTTTCACCTGGAGTAAATGAATATGAGAAGGGGTGGTTGAAACCTCTCCTCAGGCATTAAGTGCAAAGTATGGATAATCTGGCAGGCGGTCTACTCGAGAGGGTACTGTGTACCCATTTTTCTAAAGAAGCCATGTCGAGTCTTTGACCAGCCAGAGGAAGTCTGCACATGCTAGCCCGGCACTTAATGGCTCAGCTACTCCTCTTGTAGGAGCCATGCGCAGTTAAGGTGGCGTCTGACAAAGAATATCCATCCGAATTCGGCTGAAAGGACACCAAGCCGTGGATGACTGAGCATGCCGCTGTTAGGCAAATTTTCTGAGTATATAGACTCAGTCTTTGTATTTTGTAAAGCATCGATGGTAGAGTGAAGCTCCCGACTGTAAAGTTTTAACAACCATTCTAGTTCCCTGGTTGTGCATCTGTATATGAGATTTCTTGTTTTATGACAAACAGTTTTCCTACTCCATCTAAGATTTCATCTCATACTAAGGGAGTTCATGATCGACTGATTCGCATGGATTGTTGCAATTATGTTATGGTAAAGGATTTATCTTTGCATTGTTGTATTCTCTGGTTTTTTGTGTTTGAATGTAAGAAGATCTTGCATTTGGACGCTTTCTTCCCTAGTCTGTTAGAAACCTGTTGTTTATGACAGACCCTTGCACTCTTCTTATACAAGTCTTCCCCCTACTCACCCTTATTACAACTCATTGTTTGAAGTTTATCTAAGACCTCACTTACCCATGCATGCCCGNCCCGGCCTAGTTTCAGAGTTGAAACGATATTGTTTTGAGTTTACTTCCATTTGATCATTCCTTTTATAAACAAATTGTGACATTAAACTGATGGGCGTCGGGCTCTGCTCCTGCTGCAATCCAGGAGTGACTTCTGTCACCAACACAGGGGATCCAGGGAGGTGACGTGGGTGACTGTCACAGTGTGAGTGTCCTCAAGTGGTGAAGACATAGAGGGGATATCGCAAAAAAAGTGCGATGGCTTGCTTGACATAAACCAAATGTCCAAATACTATGGGTGATAGACTGTGGTAGGGGGCATGATTTCCCGTGGGAAATGAACTAGAGAATTGGGAGGATTCGGGGGGATATCCTCAGACAATCTATCTATGAACCATGGAGGGGTGGGAAGTGACTCAGGTTCAGGGGAGGTGATGTTGATAGTATGTAGAGAGGGCAGGACCAGTGGTGAGGTGGTTAAATGTGGTTGAATAGGGGTTGAATGATGACCTCAGTATGCCACAATCAAAGGACATCGATATGTGAAGTGAGAAAGTTAGTCACATAGAGCACAAGGGAACCTCATCCATTTAGGGACTGAGGAAGAGACGTAACGAATTTTAGTGATGTGAGTACCAGAAAGTGGTGGTGGAGAGGGCTCTTGATGAAAAGTTTGGCATACTGTTGTTATTGTCTGGAGAAACTGAGGTAGATTTGGGCAATGATGAGTGTAGTGGCCATATTCTGAAAAAATGTCATAGGAAAATTTGGTTGACATCCCTTAACTACCTGTAGTGGAAGACATTGTAGTAGTACTAAATGTGCTTGGTGAAGTAGTGAGTGATGTGATTGCTCGATGGAGTTCGATCAGATTGAATAACTTGGGAAGAGAAGGACATCTATTAGTGGGGTGTCCCTCTCTTTCGCATAGTGCACAAGGAGGTTGAACTTGAGGAGGAAGTGGAGTTGTGGGATCTTTCTTATTTCATCTGCCCCCAGCCATGGTAGTGGTGCTAGAAATTGGGGGTGAGGGTGGTGCGACCATAGCCTGTACTGGAATCTGCATCAGGATTCCCTCTGACTGAGGAGGGAGAGATGGTTGAGAAACCATTGTGGGTGGGTGTAGATACCATACAGGGATGACAAGCACCATTTTGGGAAGGGTAAGCATCGTTGCTACCTGAAATTCTTGAACTTCAGGTGGGGAGTAGAAGAAGGGAATTTGAGTAATGGCTTGAGGGATTGTATCCCAAACTGGGATTTTCCCCTGAGGGAGGGGGAAATCATGGATAAGTGGTGTAGTAGGGTTCTCAAGGAGTTCCTGAGGTAATATTTCTTCAACTGGTGGAATGACGAGGTGTGGAGAGGCCTCAGTGGGAGGAATGGTGTCTCCTGTGTCAGTTCCATTGGAATATATGACACACACTTGTGCTAAAGGGTGTATGAAAGGTGGTGTTCCCTAGTATTCCCCCAGCAAGGATGGGTCCTTGAAAATTCCAGGGCCCATGTCAATGAGTGAGTAAGCAACTGAGCTAGTGTGGACAAGAGGTAGGACGTTATCAATGTTGGTGGAGTGGTTAGGCTCATAATGTCTAATTTGGTCAATGGTGATGATTTTACCATTGTGGGGGAACATCATCATTAGAAACACAGAAGAGGCTACTGCCTTCATAGCGTACATGTAGCTATGTCCAAACAAGATATTGTAGTCAAGCGGAGCATCGATAACTTCAATGTCGATGAGGATGGTTTTTCCTCCGAGTTCGACGGGGAAATTTTGGAAGAGCCCTTCAGAGGAGGATGGTTGACCATGATAGGCTCTTAAGGTGATGGAGGATGGTACTAGCTCAGGGGAGCCAAGTTTTCTCCATACAATTTTGGGCATGATGCATGTGGATGCACCTTCATCGATGATACATCGATGAACCGTGATGTTCCAAATTTTTAGTGGTATCTGGAAAGCTACCAGAGCAGGGAGATGTGCTATCTAGATCAAAGGTGATGAGTCCAATATCAGTTGGGTCGGCTGCCCCCAAGGTGGAGAGTAAGGATTTTCATTGAGTTGTACAGGTTTGGAGGACCTCCAATACAAACATGGTTGCAGGAGACTATGCCAAATCATTGACCAGACTGTAATTGTGTGCTACCCTAGCCTGAGGGTTATTGACATTCTTTCATAATGGGATGCGAGGGATACGAATGGTAGGTGCAGTATTAGGGTGCAGAATCATCAAGGGTTGTCTAGTTGTATCTAGATCTTCTTTGAGGTGGTTGGAGTAGATTCAGGGGGTGAACTATATTGACAACTGCACGTTTACAGAAGAATTTATTCTTTGCCAGTGAGGAGGATATTGTGATCTGCCAAATTTCCAGGGTGGATGGACTTGAGGTTTTGATACTGCCCCATTTTTGGTGGGCCAGGATGTACCACTTGTTGGGTATTTATCACACCTTGGTGTGGAATAGGGTTTTTCAATATAACCGGGGGTGGCTGTTGCAAGTACTGTTGTGGGGCCTACTGAGGAGCAGGTGGTGCTGGAGGACGTGGCGCATTCATGGATTCTTTCATCTATTTTAAGTCGGTAATTTGGGGGGAATGGTGGGTATAATGTCCATACTCACCGCAAAGAGTGCAAGGGAATTTCGTCCTAAGATTGTTGTTATTGTTCTTCCCTTGACGTTTGTTGTTATTGTCCCCTTGGGGGTTTTGGTTACCTTGATTCTGGTTGCCCCAACAGGTTGGTTTTGTTGGGGGTTATTCCCACCTAGTCCCAGGTTATTATTATTTCGGTTTTTTCCTTTCTTCTTGGCGTTATTCATCTGATGGGTTGGATTTTCCGTATTCAACTGTTCAAAAGTATGAAGTTGTTGAATGGGAGAGGGCTGAAAAAAGTTAACATCGGCATGTGGTTGTCTGTGTGGAGGAGAAACTACTTGTGGAGGACCAAGAAATGGAAAGTACAAATTGTTTTGTGGCAATGATCCATAGGGAGCATAGGAAGGTGAAGCGCATTCACTAGTGCCCAGGTTATATGCTGAGGTAGAAGGGGAACCTGAACTTGGTTGAGAGGTCGGGCACATCATGGGTGCTGACGAGGCTCCACTCATGGGTGGGGGGGAGCAACAGGATATGGTTGTTGGTAAGGGGGAGGAGGGTAATAATATGGCCCTCCATATGGTTACAGATATTGAGGTGCACCATACATAGGTGGTGGTTGGCTATAAGGGTTGTGGTGTGTCGTAGTACCAATCAACCCATCCGTAATGTGAGACATTCTAGTTTGTCCTGGCCAAATGGTATGGGTCTAGGTGCATCAGGTAATATTCTCTCGACTGAGCATAAATGAGATCGAACTATTGGGCCTTGTTGATGGCTTCTTCTTCAGATTGAGGGAAGGTGGATGCCACTTCTTTGGCAGGTATAGAGACGAGTGATTTTAGAAACCAATTGAGACGTTGTTCTTTGGTGGTTTCTGTTGTACATAAACTACGTCGCCGACACCATTCATGGATGTGGTTAGAAATATGCATAGTTGAGGTTTGTTTACACTCGGAGAGCAGTTCTAAACCAGTGTCATGACAAACTGGTAGTTTAAAAAAGGCCAAAAAGGCTTTGGCCAAGGATTCAAAAGTTACATGGGACCCTGATTTTTCATCCACATACCATTTGGTTGATGGACCAGTGAGTGTTCTTTGAAATAACCTTAATTGGATGGATTCATCCATCATGATTTTTGAAAATCACCATAAGTGGAAGGTCATAACATGGTTGGCGGGATCCTCCCTTGGTTTTCCTTCAAATTTTGGAATATCTGAAGGGAGTTTGGTAGGCATATTGGGCCATGTGGGGTCATGTAAAATGGGATCATTTGTGAGTTTAGTCAAATCAAGAATGTTGAGAGATGCCAAGTATCGCATAGGGATATTTGGTGGAGGATTATTTCCAGCCATTATGTGAGTAGGTAGTGGACTTGACCCATGGGAGAGGTTTGGTGGGGTTGTACTTCTTCCTTGAGAAGAAGTTTTCCCTCTGCCTCCTTGTGAAGGAGAGCTAGTGGATGGATGTCCTTGGGAATTGGACCCAAGAAAAGTGGAACCAAGTAAATATGATCCCAAAATAGTGGCACTCATGGGGGTGTGAGATGGTTGATCCGGTGAGTCAACCAGACTACAAACTCCTCCTAGAATAGGAGGGAGGTTTTGCAAGCATCTAGAATGACGGGGGTTCTTTAGATCCCCTATGATGTCTGACTAGCAAAGTGGATGTGTACAAATGGTGGTGAGAGAAATAAATGAACAAGAGACTTGTATAATTTTGACCTTCACAAGATAATGTAACTCACAATTTCATGTAATCAAATGAGCATCATACATAAATCAACTATAAATAAGCATACATGTGGGTAGGTGGATTTTGTCCACATGGGGGAACAAATAAAACAAATGCTCATGTCCTAAAATATGTATTGTCCTTCCTCTCAAATAGCATTGGACCTTCCAAGAGCACTCAACAGTGGGGTATGAAGCCACTTGAAGAGGAACTAGTGAAGGATGAAATAATCAGTTACAATGAGAGGTAGAGGGTGCATATCCCAAAAGAGTTGGCGATATTTCCCAATAGCCGCACAAAATCTGATCAAGGTGCAATTGCATCCCACAATT
>SNQJ01S0024566.1:134049-145612 GCA_010110895.2 Picea sitchensis | reverse complement strand
GGTAGATGTCCTAAATTTGGTCACTAGGTACCTCGGTCAAAGTGCGACATTTAGATTTTCGGCCTAAGAAATGGGTCACTGGCTGGATCCCTTCCAAGAGTTGGGTGACTCATGGGGGGACACACAGAAAAACTGAACCTCGCCCTTCAACCCTTCATGGGTATCTCCCTGCCTTATGGTGTAGGAACACTTGATTTGGAGGATTTGAAAGTTCCCTATTGGTCAACTTCTAATGTTTGAAAATTTGATAACTAGATAACAGCCTAGGGTTATTTGGATGCCTACCCCCGAGATCCTACCTAGACTAAAAAATTTCTTTTGGTACCTCCTGTGGAAGGAAACTTAGTGAGTTTTTAGAAAAAAATTAGGTGTGGTGGGCTGAGAGATTGGGGGTGTGAACCAATTTCATTTGAATTAAGTGGGTGTGGATAATTTCTTCAAGAAATAGTGGGACGTTTCGGAGTTCCTTTGAAGAAAACCTACTTCAACCTCCACAATTCAATATGGAAATTATGTGAGTGAGGAGGGGCTCTGTGTGTGAGCAAGTGAAAGAGTGTACCAAATTTTAATAAGTTAGGTGTGAATTTGCAACATGTGGACTTCCTGTGGTCCTAACAAATCTTTGTTACCTAGATTACTAAGTGTCATTGGTACAACCTTGTGGAATTTTAAAATTCATAAAGAACTATTATGTGTACATATGGGTCCTTGCCAATCCTTTAAACTCCCTAAATGTTGTTTACACTAAGAAATCTTGAAAAAATATCCTAGATTGCAAGCATTTGGGCATGTATGGGCCCGTTACTTTGATCTTTAAACTCCCCTAGTGATGTAAACTAAGAAAGAAATTTCAAGAAAATGTCCCAAGCTTGCAACATGTGGGAATGTATACGCCCTTACAACTTTAATATGATTTCAAAAAATAAACTAAGAGGAGCCCTAGGGGGCTTTGTCCTCTCCTAAAGATTTTTTGTTAAGGGAGATGAAATGTCTCCTTAACCACCTTTCTTATTCTCAATATCACTCTATGGTGCAAGAAAAGAGCATACTCAATGATCAAAGTTAATTTTTGGTCCCAATGTAAGTGTTTTATATGTGATAGCAATAATCTCAACTTAAATTTTACAAACCAAACAAGCCATCCATGTGGCAACCAAAGAAAAAGAGGTGAATATTTGGTTCCTTTTACTCCCTAAGTTCCTATGTTTATCTAACCTTTCATATGGGAAAGGATTCTAAGTGGAGTGCATGGGAATTACAAATTGCATGAAAGCAAGAATTTGAAGACTAGGGGCCCTCATATCATCACAAAAACCCTTACAATTTTGAAAATATGGAAATGTGCATGGGTTACAAATATGACAGAGGCACAGTGGGTGCACAGTGTGTAGAATGTGAAAAGAAAAGAAGATTTTTGGGCACATAGTGCGCGTCTGTGGGCTGGAATAGCCATGCACTTTCTGATGGGCATTGGGGGGGAAATTTTGAGTGAAATTCTCCTCCTCCAACTTAGAATTCATTTTTCGACAGGTAAAGTTGGGCCGGTTTTGGTACCTCCAAGACAAATGAATTAAAAATAAGTGCTCTATAATCCCAAATAGGGTGGAATTTGATACCTTATCCCCAGTATGGTCGCCAATCTGTTGTGCCCGTTTCGTCACTTGGGTGAGCAAAACAATGGCACTTGCATGCCTAGTTGGCCTTGCTAGACAAGGCAGAAGTTCATGATTGGCTTAAACAAGCCAAACACATGTAATAAACAAATAAACAAACTAAAACAACTAAGGAAATAAAAACTAGAATGCATAGAAAACTTATAACCATAAACAATCAACCAATGACAAAGATTATGCCACCAATGGATAACTATATTAGTTGGAAAAACACCGTAGAGAAAAATGAGGACTTATGGGTCCCCTCTTCCTCCTTAGGAGGGCTCTTGAGTTACCTAATGGATATCTCTTCTTACAATGGAAGAAAATTGGAAAATGATGAAGAAAATCAATGCCTATTCCCTCAATAGGTGAGTGGAATGGCCTATTGCAATTGTGCTTGAATACTCCAAGGAGAAAAGACGATTCTCAAGGAAGAATTGAGGCAGCATAACAATACTATGAAGATCTTAGTTTCTTAGTGCACCCATGGCTTCCATTTATAGAATTTCTTCAAGAAAAAATTCAATTGGTTCTTAGTGTGAACAAGGGGCCTTTTAGGGCACCCTTTCGTCCTTGACCAGCCCCCCATTCGGATTTCACTTAGATATGGAGGTCAAATAAAGTTGGGATTTGGTCCATAAGTGGTTGGGGGGGTGACAAGAACCATAAATGCATCGTTCATAGGAGTGCGCGGCATTGTGTGCTCTACGGACTTTGTTGGCCCGCGCACTGTGCACGCGCTTCCTTTAGTGAGTTTGTGCATGTCAATTTTTTCCCAATTGTATATTTTTTTCCTTTTGAAATGCATTTTGGTGTTGCAGGTGAACTAATTGTTGTTGGCATTGTTGTATTTCTGTAACCATTTGCGTGCAATGTTGCAGATGAAATTTCAGTGATAACACAGTCCAAGCCACAAACAAAGAAGATTGTTGAGAAGATGAATAAAGACACTGGAAAGTGGTGTGAATTCCATAAAATCCCTTGGCATAACACCAATGAGTGTCACTCGAAGCAGTCATTGGTGGCCAAGTTGAAAGCCTCAGAGTCCGAGGAAATTTCTAACTCTGAATTTGATCCAAACAAGGAAAAACAGATCATTGGTACATAACCCATTGCCATTGTCACTACCACTAAGTTCCATCCAAGTGCACCAGAAGAACTGAAGGAATGTGAGCACCTCTTTCACTCATAGATGTGGGTGAAGGTTATCCCACTGCATTTCATTGTCGATAATGGAAGCCAAAAGACCCTAATATCAGTCGAGGTTTTCAAGCGGTTGAACCTACCAACGACACCACACCCACAACCCTATACCATCAAGTGGCTCTGCCAAAGGAGACACCTTCGCATCAACCAATAGTGTTGAATTCCTTACATTATCAAGTCATTCAAGGATGAGGTATTGTGTGATATTTCCCCACTTGAAGTTTGTGATGTTATTTTAGGCCATTCAAGTTTGTGATGTTCTTGTGGAAACGCCATGATGTATATGAGTCTAGACCTCGTAGTGTTATTATTACTTTGGGTATACAATTGTATAGGATACCAAAGGTATCTCTACCTATTGTTATAGCAATATTTTCCCCACCCCATGAAACTTGCTCAGAAGACCCTTTCCATTTCCCTATGAAAACTTGAAGTCCCCTTTTTCACTTCCCATATATAAAAATCATATTTTTCCACATATATGTGCCCTATCAGTTATACAACATGTGTATACGCAGGTTGCACCATTGATAGGGCATGTATATGTGGAAAAATGTGATTTTTAGCTCTAGGAAGTTCAAAAGGGAACTTCAAGACTACATGGGGAAATGGAAAAGGCCTTCTGAGCAAGTTGCATGGGGTGAGGAAAATATTTCTATAACACCTACCGCCATTTATTTGATCTCTTCTAAGCAATGCAAGAAGGTCATTTATCATACTGGGAAATTCATATTCTTCATGATTCTCTCTTAAGGTGAACAAAAGGTCATCTTCATAACCATGGATTCTACACAAGGCCTCTCGACGCAGCAGAAACAAGTGGACAATCTCGTGGAAGAGTACAAATTCATCTTCTCCTCACCCACAGGGGTACCATTGCACTATCAGGTCAAGCATTCAATCAATCTAACCCTCGATGAATCACTACCCAATGGGCTAGTATATCGTCACTCTCTAATGGAAAATGAGGAAATCAAGCACCAAATCCAATAATTGCTTCAAAAGGGGCGCATTCAACCCAACTCATCACCCTATGGGAGCCTAATTATACTTGTGAAGAAGAAAGAGTGGACATGGTGACTTTTTATTGACTACAGAGCTCTATACAAACTCACAGTAACAAATCAGTACCCAATTCCCCAAATCAATGACCTTCTTGGCCAGCTCAAGGGTTCCAAGTACTTCAGTAATATTGATCAAAAGTCTGGCTACCACCATGTCCCAATAGAATAGACTGATGTATGGAAGACTTCTTTCAAGTCCAAAGAAGGTATTTTCGAATGGCTAGTCATGCCCTTTGGTTTAACTGATGCTCCAACAACTTTCATGAGGTTAATGGATGATATATTATAGCCCTTCACCAATTTGTTTTTGGTGGTATATCTGGATGACATTCTCATCTTTTGCAAAACTTGGGAGGAACACTTATAGCATATTCAATAAGTCCTTTACACTTTGCGAAAACACAAGTTGTATGCTAACTTGGAGAAATGCTCCTTAGGCATGAACATGGTCCAATACCTAGGATACATTGTTGATGAGCATGGTGTGCAAGTGGATCCAGCCAAGATCTGGGTCATTTGTGACTGGCTAGCCCTGACCACATTGATCGATCTTCAGAGCTTTTTAGGACTTGCCAACTTCTATCATGGGTTTGTGTTGGGATTCTCCCATATTGCATGGGCCCTCAGCCAAGTGACCTAGGGTAGTGGCAAGGAAAAGTTCATGTGGGGGAAGGAACAATATAAATAATTCAATGATCTTAAACATCGCATGTGCTTAGCTCAAGTACTCTCCTTACCTAATCTACAACAACCCTTTGAGATTGAGACCGATGCCTCAAACTATCATGTGGGTGAAGTTCTCACTCAACATGATCATACAGTGGCATATCGTAGTGAGACACTAATAGATGTTGTCTATAAGTACCCTTCATATGAAAAAGAAATGTATTTTGTTGTACAATTCTGTTGTCAATGGAAGCATTACATTCTTGGGAGGGAGATAGTCATTCACATAGATCACAAGCCTCTACAATTCATGTAGACACAAGGAAAATTGCAGAATGACCTCCATCATAAGTGTTCCACATACCTATACCAGTTCCCTCTTTAAATCAAATATAAGACATGAAGCACCAATCATGTCTTCGACTGGATCAGTCAACCTCTAGTTGTTTCCCTCACCATGGTACTCCACTCCTATGAACATGAGGCCTCCGAGTGGCCCCAACTCTACAAGAGTTATTCTGACTTTGCTACCATGTACCAGTTGTTCGGTACTGGAGCGAGTGTCACGGATTTTCACCTTCAGGATGGACTATTATTCCATATCAGCCACCTCTATTTTCCTTCAAGCGAGAAGGCGAAGGTGATCTGGGAAGATCACTAAAGTCAGATGGCAGGACATTTTGGCGTGCAAAAGACGGTGGCAGTACTACAAAAGCATTTATATTGGTCGAAACTTCGACATGATGTCAGCAAGTATATTAGGTCTTGCACCACATGTGCCATTGCCAAACTAGCCACTAAGAAGCAAGGAATGTAGAGCCCTCTACCTATTCCTGATAAGCCTTGGGAATCCATCTCGATGTAATACATATCGGGCCTTCCTTCAACCAAGCAGGGCAATGACTTTATTTTTGTGGTCATTGATCGGTTTTCTAAGATGGCCATTCTGATAGCCTGCAAGAAGAGTATCACAGCAGAGGCCACTACCAAGGTCTTCTTCAAACAAGTGTGGGTGCATTTTGGAATACTATAAACCATCATCTCATATCAGGACAATATGTTCCTCAACACATTTTGGTCAAGCCTCTAGTCATTGTTGGACACCAAGCTCACCAAACCCACTGCCTTCCACCACCAAAATGATGGCTAGACAAAGGTCGTCAATCGGATGATCGTGCACATATTGTGCATGTACAACTCCAAGAATCCATGCAAATGGGATGAGAGTCTCCCCTATTTTCAGCACAACCACAATAGAGCTCTCCATAGCTCGACTGGCCATAGACCCTTTCAGGTGGGGCTGCAATTTCAATGATTGGGTTCCATTGATGTCGCACTGCCCCTTGCGACCATGTCGACAAAATATTCCCATGTTCATTCAGAGGATGAAAAATCCACTAGTTTTATTGAACGTATTCAGCACATCCACCAACAGGTCCATCATATTTAGTAGAAAGACAATGCTAAGTACAAGCAGCACCATGATCAACACTTGGTGCCATATAATTTTCAGGTGGGAGACAAAGTTTGGTTACATTTGCAGAAAGAGCACCTTACAGGGCCCCATCGGAAGCTTCAACCACTTTTTTATGGGCCTTATACCATCACCAAGGCTGTGGGTGACCATTCTTTTGAGCTCAGTATTCCCCACTTCCTTGGTCTGCACCCAGTGTTTAATGTGGACCCCCTTCCTCCATACTTCCCACCATTATTGGACACATCCGAGATCGCAAAGAAATTGACACCAACAAAGCTCAACCCTGATTCCATGGAATTGGAAGCCATTGATCATATCATAAAAACTCATATTAAGGGCACTCGTCAATAGAGGATCCAACTTTATCGGGTTGTCAAAGCAAGGCAACTCTTGCACCAAGGCAAGTGGCTCACCTGGGGCCAACTTCAACATAAATTTCCTCATCTGACGGGGGAACTCAATCAAATGGAGACCATTTCTTCATAATTGGGGAGGATTGATCCAGATGGATATTGATGTCCATGCACCTATTCTAGCTGGCTCACATACAGTTTTCATCTTGGCAGTTTTTTTCTAGCTTTTTGGGTCCTAAACTTTTGGGGTCGTTTTGAGGAGCTAAACAACGTTTTTTGGGCTTGCCACAGTCACACTATCGACAGAGTCAAAGTGTGATGGAAACATGTGTATTCCTTAGATAGACCTTTTCAACGGGCTATAGTGTTCCTAAAACAAAGATCGTATGCAAAATTTACAACCCCGGGAAATTGATGTACCAACTTACCCCATCGGGGCCCACATGACTTTTAGAGCTTCATCTCCTAGGGTTAGGTTTTTGGATTTCTAGGTCTTTCTCATTCATGTTCGATGTAAAAAAGGCCTTTTGAGCCTCATTGTACTCATCGTCTTGCGAATGAGTGTAGCCGTCACATCTCTTCTCAGAGATAAGTTGCCACCATTCTAGCAAACTTGTTTTAGTCTTCACTTTTATAGTTTCAACATATTCTCTTTATTAATAGATGTCAAGCTTTATTATATCTCTGTGTATTTATTTGTTATACCTCTATATTCCATTTCATTCCATTTATAAATCCATATCAACCCTAGCAAGTGTAGACAATTGTGTCACAATCCTAGCACAAATCGTTCAGAGGTAGCGCACACGAGAAATCACCAAGAAATTGTAGTAGTTGTGTCTTCTTCCTTGCCTCAGACTTGCACCTTCTTCTTGAGTGAGTGTTCAAATGATCAAGGCATCACTTTATTTATAGTCTTCAAGTCACTTTAATGGGGCCAACTTCTCATCCTGGAAAATCTAATTCCACTTTATTATTTTCATATGAGTCGATTTCTCTTCTTAGAAATTCTATTTCCACTTTATTATTTTCCTGTGGGTCGACTTCTCTTCGAGGGTGTTCTTCAATTGTTCAATGGTCTTCCTTTTACTTCTTGGAATATTCTTCTCTAAGAACATCAACAATATCCTTCTGAACCAAGATCTTACTCCAGAGACTATCCTTTGTGAGAACAGACCATAAGGACTTTGCTATCAAGTATTGACAAAAAAGGTGAATGTATTTTAAACCCNTGATGTACCAACTTACCCCATCGGGGCCCACATGACTTTTAGAGCTTCATCTCCTAGGGTTAGGTTTTTGGATTTCTAGGTCTTTCTCATTCATGTTCGATGTAAAAAAGGCCTTTTGAGCCTCATTGTACTCATCGTCTTGCGAATGAGTGTAGCCGTCACATCTCTTCTCAGAGATAAGTTGCCACCATTCTAGCAAACTTGTTTTAGTCTTCACTTTTATAGTTTCAACATATTCTCTTTATTAATAGATGTCAAGCTTTATTATATCTCTGTGTATTTATTTGTTATACCTCTATATTCCATTTCATTCCATTTATAAATCCATATCAACCCTAGCAAGTGTAGACAATTGTGTCACAATCCTAGCACAAATCGTTCAGAGGTAGCGCACACGAGAAATCACCAAGAAATTGTAGTAGTTGTGTCTTCTTCCTTGCCTCAGACTTGCACCTTCTTCTTGAGTGAGTGTTCAAATGATCAAGGCATCACTTTATTTATAGTCTTCAAGTCACTTTAATGGGGCCAACTTCTCATCCTGGAAAATCTAATTCCACTTTATTATTTTCATATGAGTCGATTTCTCTTCTTAGAAATTCTATTTCCACTTTATTATTTTCCTGTGGGTCGACTTCTCTTCGAGGGTGTTCTTCAATTGTTCAATGGTCTTCCTTTTACTTCTTGGAATATTCTTCTCTAAGAACATCAACAATATCCTTCTGAACCAAGATCTTACTCCAGAGACTATCCTTTGTGAGAACAGACCATAAGGACTTTGCTATCAAGTATTGACAAAAAAGGTGAATGTATTTTAAACCCCACCCCTCCAATGCCTTAGGGCTAGCCAAGTTCTTCCACCTAACCTAGTGTAACCTTTTAAATTCATTACTACCTTTGCCAAAGGAAATTATAAAAAAAATTCCAAATTTTCTCCATAATGCCTTTCAAAATATGTACAAAAGTATGCCATTAGAGGAAATTTCAACTCAAAATGTTCCTCCAAAGGAAAAATCAATAAATTGATAAAATAATGCCATGTAGACATTTTTTAATATATTAATTCTATATTTTACTTTTATCAAAGATGCCCACAATTATTTCACTTTTATCAAAGTTGCCCTACCCTGAATATCTATTTTATATTAAATCAATATTTATGAGGACGAATTAAATGGCATTAAATCATTTGAACGATGTGTTGTTGGATGTGTTAGTACACGACTGAATATATATTTTATATAAAATCAATATTTATGAGGATGAATTAAATGGCATTAAATCGTTTGAACGATGTGTTGTTGGATGTGTTAGTACACGTTGTAGGTGCATAGAGTAATCGAGAGATGCAGGGGAAGTTACAACGAACGACGAGGGCTCCTCTCAACCCTGCTTCATCCGCCACTGTTCACAAAACTTGGCGTGAATATGCCATGGATTGGAAACATTTCTCTTATCAGCCATAATTGGCAAAAATTGGCGCAAATGGAATTGGATTGGAAACCCTTCTCTCATGTTTTCAAATTTTTCTCAAAGATATCATGCATTTATTTTTCGAATTCGGCCGAATGTGGATTGATGGACTTGGTTCTCTTAAAAAATTCATGGGTACCAATGGATATCTTCAAAACTCCATCCAAATTTCATGGTTTCAATTGGATCTCTCTAAATTTCCATCCAAATCGGGTTTCTCGGCCATTGATGACAAAAATTGGCGTGAATGCGATCGAAATGGAAACCCTCAAATTTCATATTTTAGAGGTAAATGATCAATTTTTTGTGGGTTTAAATTATTTTTGACTTCTATTTAACCTTTCGTTTGAACCCCATTTCCTTCCATGGTGGTCATTCTATTCAGTGTTCAACTGGAAGCCAGTAGTTTTTGGTCGGTTTCAACTCAGAAAGCGAGCATTTTTTGGCCGGTTTCAACTCAGAAGGTTGTTATGTACAAAATTCTTTGGTCCAATTGATACCTTTCTCAAACACATGGCATGTTTCTTCTAATAGGTATGTTTTTTATTGTTCTTTCACTGTTTATTTTGTTGCTTTGGAAAATTATATCCAACTTGCAAATTACAATTCATTTTTAAGTGATGGTGGGGGAAACTACTTGGGATTTGAGGATGTTTTGTATAACCAGTAAGAAAGCCAAGAAGCCATGGTGGTATGGTGTATTGTGTGTAAGACTCTGTGTGTTTTCATGTACAGAGTTAGATTAGCCAAAAGTATCCTTAAGAAGAACACATTACTGGACACCTCAGTTCTGAATCAGAATGTACACCTTAGTTCTGTAAAAAAAAATGTTGATTTGACATTCCTCTTCCATGAGTAAATATTTTTGGCAGTTACAGCATCATTGACATAGAAAAAGAGAACATCAGTTGTCCTTTATACAATTCTATGTTTTTGGAAACAATGGTACAGGCAGGAGATGTGAAAGTTGCATTCATAGGGCATGATCATTTAAATGATTTCTGTGGCAAGCTTAGGGGAACTGAGTTGGAAAGCAATCTGACTTCTCCTTGACAAAGTGCTACGATTTAGAAAATGTTAAAGTACCATGAAAACTACTATAAAATAAAGGCTAATGAGCATCGAATAGTCCATTATTTTTTAGAGATCCCTTCTTGTTAGTTGGTTCAAGAATTGGTGTGTCCAATGACCTATGAGACACTGTGAAAGCAGCCATTGTCCTCATAGCTAAACGTTGTAATCTAGTCTGAACATATCAACATAAGAGACTAAACAAGTCAAAATCCTATTCCATTTAATAGAATTAAAGGATGTGTTGAACCCCTACCAGATGTGTTAAAAGTTGGTGCCCTACCAGATTCTGATAAGATTAAATTTTAAATTTAGCACACCGAGCTATTTTTCTAAAATAAACAACTATATTCCTTTTTTGGATATCCCATAAATTTGCAAAAAATGGCAGTTTTAGTGTTGGATTTCAAAAAAACTGCGGTGAGATACTTTAGATATTTCTCAAGTAGGTGTAAGGAGATGAAGGGATTGGGTTCACAATGTAGAAGACAAATGTGAAAGGGAACCTTTCATACTCTATGCTTCATTGACAAATCGATCTATTACTTTTGTTGTTGATTATATTTTTGTTCTAATGACAAAAACTTAGAATTCTATTGATTGTTGTGAATAAATATATCTAACTAATTATAAAATTCTCATATTAGAGGGAGCATAAACCCAAGTGGGATACATGTCATTTATTCATTTAGATTTTCTATTGTTATAAGATTGGTTTCTTATATTCTAATCACTGGTTTTTAATATATATTGTCTTCATATGCAAACATACAAGCTTAGCTCAATTTACAATATTCTACAAGATGCTTGATAGCTTTGAGGTATGCCTCAATATTTGAAAAGTCGTCTTTTCCTTAGAAGATTTCCAAAATTATTTCTTCTGCAAGTTGATTTTCTCATTGTGGGATTTTCTAGTATGTTTTGATTTTCATAATATTGGTTGTTTGCAGGACTCTTCAATATATGCAAATGGTGTAAGAAACTATCATCATGTTACCTGCATAAATTTAAGTCAGGATATGGCACCGATCCATAAACAAAATCAGAAATTGGTTCCTAACATTGACTACAGTGCATTAAGAGAATCTAGAGCTAAAAATTTAGATCTTTGGGTGAAAGAAGAACTTTATCCAGTTGACCTTGTGTCCAAATCTCATCCCGATTTCAAAAAAATAACAAGACTATGCCGGTTTGTATGCCATGGAAACAATGGTCTTCTAAGATACTATAAAAATTTGGATGGTAACTGGATTTCCCTTGAACAAAAAATCCAAGATCTTAGTGTCAAATTAAATCATCTCCATCACTCAAATATGGTTCAGTATCATGAAATCATAAGATTGAACCAAATAATAGAAATGTTGAATCA
>SNQJ01S0024566.1:105423-134039 GCA_010110895.2 Picea sitchensis | reverse complement strand
AATCACACTAATTATGAATTAGGGTTAAAAGGGGGGGAGGGGCAGACAAGGCTATATTAAATTTAAAAATGTTAAAAATGCTATATTTGAGTTAAAAATGTTGTATTCTAACCCCTTGGTGACAAAATGAAAAAGGGGAGAAGCGCAAAAAACCCAAAAAACGCTTTATCCTAAGTTTTGTGGTGATGCGACAGTGTCAGTACCTCCATACACCCGTCGACAAATCAATGTTGTCCACCATGACCATTAACCAACCAACTCGCCATCCGCTCCCTAACGGACATCCGTTTATCCACTTAATCCTGTTTCCTCACCACTATTGCACTATTCACCATCCAGACACAGCTGAAGCCACCGCACTCTGTTCTTCTCAGTCAGTGACCTCCATTAACACCTGGTAAACACAGTTAACATATTTTTAGTTTTGCAGGTATCAGTCAGATCAATGGTGCCCAAATCCAAATCTTCACAGATCGAAGAGAATCCTTTCCTCCCTCCTCCTGTTGACTTCGATCGAATACCTTTGGCAGATAAAGACTACTTGATTGCAGAGCCGAAGTGAAAATTTGACTTCTTCGAATTTCACTTCTGGCTCAGAGACATTTTTTTGGACCAGAGTGACGAGATTGGCCTATGGGAATCCAATATCCCCCTGTACCTTTTCCCTCAGACTTACCATTTTCCCGAATTCTCTCTGAAATGCCAAGCGCACTATCTCCCTATCCATAGAGCCATTGTTTCATCATCTGGTGAAACTCTTTTCACCATTATCCTTGAGACGATTAACCAGATAATGCAGATTCCCAGAATTGACTCCATTTCCCCTTTTTCCATCAAAATCCTAACCGAGATGTACTAGAAGATGTCTTTCCCACAAAGAGCTCAAATATTCGAGCTTTTCCTCCCTGAAAAATGCTCAATTACCCAAGATGAACCCCCCATACCATTCCTCCATCTTCTCTGTTAAAGGAAATCAGATCATCTCTTCTTTTTGCTGCCTACTTGGATACTACTCAGACAAGTGGGTAGATGATCCCATCCTGGGTTTTCTATCCATCTTCTCCACTGAGGAAAAAGACACTACATAGTTCGATTACAACAAGTTCCTGGCCGACAATATCCATGAGCAACTCTTCAATTTTTCTACAGAGGGTATGTTCAGGTATTCTTCAATTCTGGTATACTTGTTCATCTTTTTCCAAGCAGACAGGTTCCCTTTCTTCATGAAAAAGCTAGACCAGGATGGAAACACATAGCCTGTCACATCTTGGACATAATTGGGGAGGAAAAACTCATCTAAGTTCAATTTCAAGTAGTTCATAGATCAATTTTACCACCCAGTGGTAAGCATGCTAAGTGGAGAAAAAGAACCCAGGATAAATGAAGAAATTCAAAGTATCTTACATCTGTCAGACCTTGCTAAAATAGGGGACTGGTACCTGTACTAGGATCACACAGATATTAGAGTTTACGGATGTGAATTGGCCCCTTACACGTTGCCCAAATACTTTCCTGTCAGGATATTCGCTCTGAAATATATCAGGCAGATGATTAATTTAGATGAAATTCATTTTGTGGCTTTCAAGAAAAAACAACTCAGGATCAAAGGGAAAATAGGTTCCTTCATTTGCAACAACAAAGTTGTAGGCAAAGAAGCAAACAGGTTGTTACAAGAGATGAAGTTCAAGCAAAGTTTCCCATGGCATTATGATCCCTGTGTTATCATTGCAAAAACTAGATTGAAGAACAAAATTGCCTAGAGAGATACATGAACCAGACAAAATGGGAAGAAAACACTCTGACTGATATTTAACATCATCCTTCTTCTGCCAACATTTCCCAAACTATAACTCCACAGGTACCAGTAGAGAAGAGGCCCAGGAAAGAAGTATCTCCCTCAGTCACTGAAGTCTCAGCAGAGGAATTCCATATTTATAGAGACTCAATCCACTACAGTAATGGAAGGAGAACATTCACCACTTTTCTCAGGAAGCCAAGAAATGATGTCCACTTTCTCATCAAAGAAGCAAATTGATACAATGTTGACAACCAAATCCTCATAGGAGTCTGTAGGACTCAATATTTTTGAGAAGTATAACTTAATCAAGAAGAAAAATGAGATGTTGACTAATAGTACCTATGCTCAATTCTGGAAGAAAACATCTACAACCCAGCATAGGTTTCTCTCTGCTTTTGAAACAGAAAAATGGAGGATGCACATGGCGTTCTTCTAGGCACATATGCCTCAACCCAAAGCAATTTATGATTATAAAAGGTCAACTTTTGAGTTTGATGTCAAAGAGGTGCATCCAGATAACCAAATGGATATGCATAGACAGACGGGAGAAATGATTTTCTCCACCCCGACCAATACCTCCACGACTGCTGCAAAGTTGCAGGTTTCCTTGAACAATGTCCAGACTCAGCTAAAGCTGGAGAAGGTGTCTTCTTTGGCAAAGGACAATAAGATAAAATCTCTGGAGGAACTAGTACTCAAAATCGGATATGATCCATCAAATGTGAAAGTAGTTGAGGAATTGCTAAAGAAGAAGAATCCTGATATAAAATCCTTAAGGAAACAACTGAAGATCCTTGCCACAAAAGATCCACAGGCAAAATAAATGGCAGAGACTGAAGGCCATAAAGAGGAAATTTTGAAACTAATCATGGAGCAGAATGCACAGATCAAGGATATGGAAGCCGAGCTGGAGATGCTAGTTAAAGAAAAAGAGAAGAATGTGCCAATGCTAGTCATCCCATTGGATGCAGTTCCCATCACAGGTATCAATACAACAACAACAACCACTACAGGGGAAATTCCATTAGCAACCTCAGTAACAACCATAGATTCATCAGCCAAATTGGCGAAATCCATGGAGGACATGTCTATGCAAGGAGAGGAAATCAAAAGACTGTAGGATGAGATCAATAACCTCCAAAATATGATGTCCACTTTCCAGTCTAGTTACAATACATAGATGCATACAACACAGAGACTCAAGAAAGAATTGCAGAAGCTACAGAAAGGAACAGTCATGGCCAAAACACTTTCAGAGGCCGAGGAAAATATTTAGATGGACATCTGCAAATCCATGACAGAGATTTGGCCACTCATATAGATTATGTTTAAGTAGCATGAATTGCTGCAGAGAAGTAGACAAGCCATTGATAAGATAAGAGGATAATTGGGAGAAAGGCCTACAAAGGAAAATGATATCATCATATTTATGAATTCTAAAACAAGAGAGGAACTAGAGGCCTTGGAGATTGAGGATAGGATAGAAACCATCATTGAGGTCAAGAAAGTTTTGAGCAAGAGAGGATTAATGCTGCAACTTGAGGAAAGAGCCCCAACAATGGACATCGGAGTACAGAGGTTTTTTAGCAAGATAGACTCGCTGCATAAGAAAGGCCCCCCAGGTTTATTCGTGATCGATGACAAGTTGATTACCCTCTCAGACTACAAACAAAATATCCTAACAATGGCAAAAGATGGCTCTAAGTTTGCAGGGATACAGGGCAACATTACTGGAAAAGCATTTTTGGATACTCTGCAGTTGGACCTCAACATCCAACACGAGATCAAGTACATCTTCATCACCAATCCCACCTTCACCAAATACACAGAGATGGATGAAGTTTATCGAAGGTTACTCAAAATTGCCATCCCCAGTCAAAAGAGATGGGGTGACCTGTGTGCTTTGATTGAATAAGAGATGATGTGTACAATCTGAGTCAGCATGTGGAACATTCATAGTCAAGTCAAAGATGAATCACCAACCACCTTCCTCAGAATCAACACCAAGGATTTGAGAGAATCATTCAACATTCCTACTTTTTTGTAAATGTAATCTAGTAAGTTAGATTTTCTCTCCACCATATCCTGATCATTAATGACAGGATCAAATGTAATTTTTTCTATAAATACTTCAGACTCCTAAGTATTGAGGGTTGATCTTTACACCCAAGCAAGCTGTAATCTGTAATCTTTTTGAAGAGATCTACTAGTAATAAAAGGGGCGATTCACATGATTCCTGTGTGTTGATGTTGGTGATGTTTACTTCTCTTTGTTAAATTTTTATCTTACTTCGTTATCATTTTGTTTTTTGTCTCTGATCATTTAAAAGAAGTTTAAGTGAAAAATTTATCTCGAATACTCTGTTTCTAGATTTAAAAGATCTGAATGTTTTTTTTCTGATATTGTGATAAAGAAATTCTTAAATGCTTCTTTATTATGATTGACTATCTCACTTGTTTTTGCCTTTCATTGCTTTAATTATAAAATATCCAACATTTGCATTATCTTGCCCTGCGAAGAAACCTAATAAAATATGTTCCTGATCTCAATCCTTAACACATACCCCATAGCCCAATGGATGTGTAAACAATATTTCAACCATCTTTATAAAACAAAACAACATACTTCTATTAATTTAACTAGCCTAATATCTAAAACCTGAATATATCTAAATCTTACAGATCAAAACCTCAATATACCTAAATCTTACAGAGATCCCTTCTTTGAAACCGGGTATGATCCTAGTCAAGCGGTTGGGTGTTACTACAAAATTTTCACCTCGACAACCTCGAATTTACAGAAAGCTAACACAAGGAAAAATAGGGATTATCTAAAAATTCTAAATAAGAAATATTTTACATTGCTTAAATTAATAATCTCATGGTGTCCATGATATTGCCCGTGCAGATAACATATACTATAGATTATAAATATTTTCACATTGTATATCATGCCAGATAAACTCAGGGGTCCATCTTCCCCAATTGCAAAACAGATTGTTGTCGCTTTCCCCCTTGACATGGTTGTTTTTTATGTTTGTGGATTGATCACAATGCCACATTCTCATTGAATCAATCCTTTATGGAAGTTATGTACATGGGCTTATGATATCTCCCTATCTTGGTACATCTGACTTAAAGAGTCGAGGCATTTGTTATCCATCTATGGAGAACACCCTTTAACACCATCTTCTTCCATGTTACTACTAAAATAAGACAATAATGCCTCTAGAAGACTTATTTAACTCAATACAAGAAACCACAATATGCATCACACCAAAACACTCCTCCCATCAACCCAACGCCATTTCACGCTGTAAACATTCTCATATACTTATATAATTTGTTTATAAAGATTATGGAATAAATCAAATTAAGAAATTTGACATGGATTTAACCAACAATAGAAAGTAATCACAGTATCATTGCCATTGCACTAAACATACTAACAACAATTTATACTTGCAATGAAATACATGATAACATTTCAAGACACGAACATGCATCAAGTATATAAATCAAGTACAAAATTACTTATCTCTTAAACCGGGCGTAACATCTCACCACGCGGTAGACCTTTCCATGAACCTCCCAACCATAGTCCACGCTACTCATCACGCCGCCATATCACTTCGAGCTAGAACTAAGCTCCACCAAGGGTAAGGGAATCCTAGACTAGACTGAGGTTACAGAACACCATACGCTGCAACCTAAGGATTCAGTCCGAGCCTTCTTTACACCCACTACCACACTCTCATTCCACATGCCTGTTTCCACCCAAGAGTATACACCTTCACAAGACATTCCATTGGTGCTTCACCTCCCTCCTAGGTCTCTACAACAGCCGGATCGAATTCTCGAGTCAGATGGTGCCGGACTTTCTCTAGGAGAAAAACTACTCGAAACGCACTCTCTCACCTCGAGAGTCGCCATGTGCCTAATAACCGCCTCAACCACGGGTTCGATAACCTGTTTCTTCAGCACACTCCTTGACTCGGCTCCAGCCAGTTGAGGACAACAACAATGGTTCAGCAGTCATTCACACAGGGATGATAGTAGCAAGAAAAGATGGGCATGGCATCGCGGTGCCACAACAACTCCCACCAAAACACGCATTAATAAATCCAAAGAGATTACTTAGGTGTCGGGTTCCTCAAGACATGTAACGACTCACAGAGTACCGCCAGGATGTATGCAATTATGCAGGTCTAATTGTGCTAGGATGATGGATCACCATGGGTTTTTCCCCTAATCGGTTTTCAAGGTGCGTGACCGAGAACAAAACACGAGGTCAATTCTCCGGTTTCGTCCACCGATGAAGAATGATGAATTAACCGCTAACTCGTGATGGAGGATGGCACGACCTCATGGGTTACTGGTTCCAGAGATCCTTGATGGATGTCCCCATTTCTTGGTTAGACAGTGGATGGAGAATTTCTAGATTCCACAGAACCAACCCCCAACACAATTTCAACTTGTCGCTTTTAATTGCATGTGCCCATGTTGACACTTGTCTTCTTGGAGCCACATGCACTCCACTTATCATACGTTCTTTTTCCAGGAACTTCAGACAACACTTGGTCAATTGAACACCTTATTTTAGGAAGAGGGATAATAATTTATTATTATCCGCTTTAGAGGTAAGCCCCTAGCTTAGCCCCCTAGCCCACATACTAGCCTCCTTCGCTACCCAACCTTGTGTTTAGTCCTCCATCACTCTTTCTTTATGGTCGGTCTACATACTCAATGATGTTTATATATTATATTAAGGATTTGCATAATTACACATACAAAAATCGGGCTTATGGCCTTTAACAATTTTAGGCTCTCCGACCCACAAACACATAAGCCCACCATATTATCAATACCCTGCCTCACCAGCCTACAAAACATGATTACAATTCATAAACATGATTACCATTCATAATATCATCGGGCACTAACGGGATATTACAATCCCTCCCCTTATTTTGCACTATCCTCGCAACTTCACACAACATCAACAAGATTTAAAATAGAGTTGAAAATATGGGTATTCTCACCCACATATATTATCTACATGCTTCGGATAAGTTGCATCCTCGGGATTGTACCGGGTCCATTGGAACTTTACAAGCCATATGGCTTGATCCCTTCCAGTTGTTTTCTTTCCTGTCCAATATGCTGTCTGTGATGAATTTGCAAGCACCTTTCTGTCTAATTTGGAATCACATTCCAATCGACACATGATTAGCATCGTGTGATATTTCTAAGCAATGAACATGAAGTTACATTATGTATCATCATGGTGGGATGCAGAAATGCAAGCGATATGCAATATATATATATATATATATATATACAATCAATTTTAACATATAAACTGTATACAAGATACACAACATACACAAATAGAGAATTGTACTTATCTTTGATTGAGAAGACTTCCATATCACATGGTCTAGACCAAGGTACCAAACCTCAGTAGCACTCCAAACTACAGTGTCTCATTCCCCATAAGCCTGTCTCCACCCCAGGAGTGTACACCTTGATTGTCACACAGCCCATCAACTGCTTCACCTCCCCCTTCTTTGGGCTTCAAAGAATACCGACCGAAGTCTTAGAGATCGCGGGTCTCGAGTTCCAACTGCTCTTAGAGGTCTCCAATCAACATATTCTCGATATACTCTTTGTAGTCAACATTATACCTTTAATCAACATCATCTCATCCTCATCACCACATGCACATCATGAGAAAACATAAAATAACTCATTTTAGGAACTCCACTAGTTCGAAAGGGAATTCAACTTTTATCCCCAAAACATGAAATTTATTTACACTCTTCTTGGCTATTGCCAAATTATGAATGCAACCATCATTGTGATTTTCCAGCTCGTGCATGAACCCAGACACCAATTTCATACTATCTTGGATACAATCAATAAATTGTCAGTATTTTCTAGACATCATAATTCAACATGCCACAAATAATCTTATGGAAGGATATTAGAATTGCCCCATTCCTAGAAATTCAATCACAATTACTAAACAATCCTAACCAAATAGAATGACCATCATTCTATGCATGCATGTTCATAATTAATAACAAGTTTATTATTTCACCTTCAACATAAATTTTTCTCAGAAGTCACTATTCTCAGATTACCCGCTTTGCAACTTTCTTTTGTTGCAATGTTTAACAAAGCTGAAGTGTTCAACTTCATGAGTTAGCAAATACTTCACATTAGTATAATTATTTCCATGTCAAAAACATATATACATGCACACACAAAATGCATTCAACAAAATGTATCATACACTTCATCACTACCATTATTCCATTCTCAATTTATACTTATTCAATGCACCTTGCATTGAATTACATAATTTCTTTATCTTAGTCATGTATCTCACCACCCATGAGTTGGAATTTTAGCCAACAAGTTGACACATTCTCCACACACTTCCTATTGTCTTCCCAATTAATCTGGATGCCTTCCTTTTCGACTAACACTACACCAAGAATATAATTGGTGGTGTTAATTAGTGTTAGCGTGCATAGTGTTCCCCAAGTTTCATTTAAAGGTAGGAAGCTTTTAGTACCAGTGTGGCTCATAACCTTTCCATATCCTGACCTTTGCTATATTCAACCAGTCCTAGTCTCCATACATGACTAGCCATCAAGACATTCATTCATAACAAGTTCTTATCTTTTAATTTCTTTGTTATTACCCCATAACCAAATTAACATGACATTCTACTATGTCAAGTAGGTAATCTGTAAGCAAAAAGCTTTGAATCACACAGATCTCCAGCCTTACCACATCCAAGTTGGTATGCATTCAATAATATAACTATGATTTTTATAGCATCCTCGGCTGAGGAAATTCTTAACATAATTTCCTTTCAACAACTATGCAAAAGAGTGATAAAACTCATTCTCGCATGACTTCCATTAATAATTTTTTTATACTACTTGAAAGTCTGATAGTAGTATAACTTTTCATGCTTCTTTATCAAACTTATAACCAACACTTTAGATTTTTTTTGCTTCCCTCCTTATGCAACAACATCACCAACACTCCCTTGTAAACACGCTAAGCATTCTTTCCTCGGGTCAATCTAAACAACTCTAACATACTACTGCCACATAAATTTTGTAAACAACTTCTTTCCCCATGTGAAACTTTTCCTCATTTAACCTGTAAGTATTCAATTCTTCCTGTGTTGATTTGGACAAATTGACCACCAATTGGAAGAGCAGAACCGTCTGTGGTTGTCTACTAACCCAAGCCATTTGGATTAACCACCTAATGGGTTTAGCTGGCTCCATTGGGGCCAATCTAAGTCCCAAGAAAGTGAAAAAACAAAATTAAAGAAGTTAAAATAACTTAATGAAAAACACTCGCTGAAAACTATATACAAATCTAAAATATACTTACAGTTTACTAACTAATATTTATAAAATAGCTCAACTTATTATATGTACAATATATCCATATGATTATATCACTAATATATGTATAACATTTACATAATGCACATTTTAATCTAAATCTGCGAAAATCGAATATGGATTGAATTATTTAATGACAACAAAACTATCATTTAATCTTTTGATTTTTTATAATGTTTATAAACAAGAAACGAAATAGAAAACTATCTAATTGAAAACAGAGATGAACAGTAAAATGTGTTTAGATTACAGGAAATTTCTATATTAATTAAACTAATAAAATAAAACTAGCAAACTGACCTGTAATCGCATCTCCTATTCGTCCTGTGTATAGTATCCAATTTCTCTATTTGATGGGGTAAACCGCAATAGATCTTCCAAATGCTTCTCGTAAATGTGAAGCAGTAATGATTGAATGCTAATGACAGAACATATAAGAGAAGTAGTGATAACAATTTTATAATTTCACAAATGGTCACATTGAGATAAATCCGGCTGTGAAAATTTGTATATAAATGTTCAATGAATAAAGAAGATTAATCTTCTAGTCTCAAATTTGAACAGAGTAATTACTGTATGTGATATAAGGGACATAAAACATGGATATCATATAAATTTCATCACACCAATCTGTAATAAACCATGATATCTAAAGTAGTCACAATTTAATTACAAATCGAAATGACCATAACTTGAATAAAAATGCGATATATCGAAGCTAAAGCTGTGCAAATATCAACATCCATTCAAGTCTGTCAATCATAAATCCATAGTTTTTGCTCCCAGGAAGCGATGGTCTTTAGTTTACAAAACAACATATTTATATAGGTTACATGATCAAAACGTTTCTTGTTGACAACATCTAATTTGTTCCAAAAAATCTGGGGGATGCAACCTCCCAGATTCTACTTGATATCAAAACTAACAACCTATTCTAAAACAACATAAAGATAGCATGCTGAGAGATGCCACTAGTGGTTCAAATCTCCTTTAGAAATCATAGGTTCCTAAAAACACATAAGAATAAAAGATTTCAGATGCATTTTCAGTTATTGAAACAAGTAATTCGAATTTTTCTAACTAGCTAAAGAATTTCACGATTCTGTAGCTAGTTATAATTATAACTAGAATCATATTTTATTGAATCAATCAAAACAAACTAGAGGTAATTTTTGCAAACAAATCATGTATTCTAATTTAAAAAGACAAAATCATCCTAAACTTATTTAAAAAAAAAAAATATACCTCAAATTAAGGGATTCGACTTAATCAAGCAATTTTTGAATTTACTATTGCAGTCATTGCTTTCACGTTCTTAAAAACAACAGACCCTGTGGTTTTTTGTCGTTTATCTTTGGTTTGAGATATGGATTGAAGTCTGCCATTCTCCTTAGTTAGAAAATTCACCTAGTCTTCCAAGGATTTAAGCCGAGACTGAAGTAAAGGCACGTGTTTGTAATACCTATCGATCCATGATCGACATTCGTTACATTGCAGCTGAATAGACTGTGTATTAGCAGTGATATTGTTAACAAATGGAGAATTTTCCATTTGACCTGTAGGTTCATTACTGAGTTTGATTCTAGGGAAATCGAGATTGTCTTTTAGACACGGTGGAAGGTTTGTAACATAACCATAATGTTTATCGGAGCAAAGTCCATATGAATATGGATATTCTTCAGTTAGGAATATTTCAATTTCTGAATCAGAATCCTTGCTTAACACAATTGCGTTTTGGTCTGCACAGGGCTTAGGTTTATTTCAGGCACATTGTGAAACCCAACGAGCGGCCCTTTTACTCTTATAATTGATATCAACATTGCCTTTACACTTTTTCCTTGTGGATTTTTTAGCAGACTTAACACCACCCTTGGGATACGAATCTGGTAGAGTGTCGGGTTGGGTAGTGTCAGGATAGGTCGAGGGTTCCACATTAGAAATAGGATCACAGGGCAAGAGAAAAGGAGGAGAGATGGTAGGCTCAACGAGGGTTTCTGTGACGACAGGCTTTTCAACCTGTCCTAACTCACTGCTAACAAAACCATTTCGTAACAGAAAAGCATCCCAACAATCATTGTTTAATTTCAACTGATGTATAATAATCATCTTGATCAAACAATGGTGGAACAGGCTAGAATCAGATTTCTGCCTTTTAAAACTCTTTGCCATTTTGTATAGACTTTGAAGGAGAAAGTAGGGCATGTTCAGGGGGAAATCGATAAAACTCATGAGCAACCGCAAGTGATATAAGAAAACCAAACCATATCTCCCCTCATAGGTAACGAACTGTTTCACGATAGCTAACAGATCATGCCATCTAGGTTTTAGAGCTGAAACAGGCATACCTCGGTCGCAGCTGGTAATCCTCCTTGAGGTGAACAACAATGACCAGGGAACCTCTTCAACCTTTGAATTTTTGAACCACTTTTGTCCCACAGATGGTAGACCGTTGGCTTGGCTAATAAAATCTTCGTTTAACTCAAGCTGGACATCTCCTAATTTTTCTCTGCAACCATCGAATGCCAACGCGAATTCTTGAGCAACTGTTAAATTAAAACCCTCGAACTTTTCAACAAACATACGCCAACCATTCCTTTCTAAGTCTTCTCTGGCATTATCAAACGATAACAATGTATGGACACCATTGGGCTCAATCCTCACCACAGGAGCCATGGCTAATAGCAAGGAATCGACACGGGATTCAAGGGCAGGGTTTGACAGAATAAGCATAAATCCATTGCCTCGAGCTTCCCCAATGCAATGCAAAGACAACTCGAAATGGTAGGTGGGAGCGTTAATTACCATGTGTGTGAGAGAAGTCATGTAGATCGAGGCCATGCAAAAACATAATACCACACTGTACTTGGAATGACACCTCGGCATAATGGTACACACAAAGATCATAACAATTGAAAACAATAGTAGACATATCCATGATTTGATCACAAAATTAATATGTCAAATAAACAATTGAATCAAATTTTTTTATAAATCAAAACCCCATTAACATTAATCGAATGGTAAATGGGTGGTGGTTTAATACTCATGTAACCAAGGCGTGTTCAAGACCAAGAGGTTATAACCATGAAAAAAACCATGTTCATAGCGAAATACGACAATGCGACAATAGACCATATGAACATTACTCCTTTAATGAAATCAAACATGAATTCCAGCTGTGAGTTTTCATGCTTACAATCATGAAAACGAAATAAAAAAGAAGGTACGTAGAAAGCAAAGAGTAACAAGTTTCATTTAATGAGAAAGGTAGTGATGAGTAACGAGAATTTAAAAACCCTGTGTAGGCAGCTTGTAAAAATAGAGATTATATTATTGTTGCCAACACCAGGTTCCTGAATCTTCTTGTGCTCTCACTGTGATCACTGCGCATGATCATTCCTTCCCTGAGCACTTTCGACGCAGTGCCCCTACCTCAGCGGGGTCTGCTGACCTCCTGGTCAAAGGATCACTCTTCAATCTATCGAGATGGAGCAGCTCTCTCGATTCCTTGCTGGAATCCTACGAACAAATCCACAGGTCCTTTATGTGAAACTCAGCTCACGCGCATAAGCACCAGACATGAACATCATCTCCACACAACCACGGGCTGTGACCACATGCCTACACAAAATATGCGTCGTGATTTCGTGTGTCCGAACTTTGCGAGTGAGCCAACCCTGACTCCCCAACTCCCAAAATCCCAAAAAGAGATAAACGTTCCTTAGCTCCTCTCTTGGCCTCCATCCATGTGACCATTCATCATGACCCGGGGCTTGACTCTCAAGAGCATCGGGATTTCGTGTATCGGGAGTTCCTGATGTGATTCACCTCCATTCTCCCGATCCCTGAAATGCCGATATTTAGGAGCTTCCAATCCGACGGTCCTGATTTCCCCATGATCTGATGGCTTAGATCTCGTCACGATTTTGCGTATCGCGAGGTTGAAATATTTTTCACCTCCGCTCTCTTGATTCCCGAAATACCAAAATTCTCCCTGGACAATCAACGGTCCAGATCGCTCCTTGATCAACATATGTGATCTTTTCGTGAATTCATGTTTCACGAGTTTTCGTAAACTTGGCCTTTGACTTCTCCAAGTCACGAGTCAGTAAAATGCTGATCAGCTGCCATGCGTCCCTCCCGATGGGGGGTTAGGATCACTATGACTCTTCCCCTTGCAAATCTCTGGCGTACGTGGATCTCTACCATGCGTCCTTTCTGATGGGTGGTCCCAATGATGTCAAGACTTCGTGTATCGTGAAATCGTCTCTCCTTTTGTGCACTCAAATGGACTAAACCTCATGCACCTCCTCTGGATACAATGACTGTTTGTCCATGTGCTTCCAGATCTGATTGCTTAGATTTGTTCCTCCTGTGCTCACTTCTTGTTGTCTGGACGTGGGTTCCAACAGTCCACAACTTTCCGGGTTTCGATGGTCTAGATCAATTCCTTAAGAATCGAAAATTCACGTTTCATGGTTTCAAAAAACAATTCCCCTCTTTTCTTCCGATCTCTAGTTTTCCGAAATCCACGTGAGTTAGATCCAACGACTCACAGCTCCTCGTAATCCAATGATGTGGATCCTTTCTCGTGAATTGGGACTTCATGGTTCATGAAATTAGAAAACAGTTCTCTTCCCCTTTCCAACTTCTGACTTCACAAAATTCAAGTGCATCATATCAACGACTCACACTCGCTGTGATTCAATGGTCTATATCTCTCCTCGCGAATCAGATATTCACGTTTCGGAATTTTTGAGAGAAAATTATTTCGTTCTCCCAACTCCCGATTTTTGATTTCTCGATGAAAGGAATAAACGGTTCGATCTTCCTTGAGATCGACGGTTCACTACCTCTCCTAAGCTTTCAACTGCTGAATGACTCTTAGCGTTATCCTCCTCCCAGTTTCTTTTGATCTAATGATGCACGACTATCGACGCTTCTCCCTCCAAGGATTCCTACCGTCCATTCAGGTTCTCAATGTCTTCTTGCCAAATATCTTGGTGTCAATTCTTCTGGACTTGACTTCCTCCCTAACTTGAAGGATTTCGAATATTTCGAAGGCTTTGACGGTGTTTTCCCTCTTGAGCTTCTGTTAATGAAATTTTAACTTCACCCTGGTGCACACTTGCGCTCTGCGTGCAAACTTGCACTGTTTCTCCCTAATATTTTAACTTACTCAGTTTCAAAGGGAATCGGTCCTTCTGCATCTGCCAAAAGAATTTTTGGTGCCCTCTTGGCACACTCTACACTCATCTTCTTGAGCCTTCGAACTTAAAAAGTTCCCTCTATACACACTCCTTGTGCTTGATAGGCACACTCTGCATACAAAAGTTCCACACTATCCCTTCTGAGCTTCGAGTAAAAAAGGACTCTCTCACACACACTCCTTGCACTCAGTATGCACTCCTTGCATATCTTATAGAAGAGAACACTTGAAATTTATTCACTACTTCACTAGTTTACACATTCAAACAAATCTGATTTAAGAAAACATTCAGATTTCATTTTCTTTTCGAGCTCTTCTCTGCTCTGTAATCATTTCCGAGCACTAGCCTTTTTTCTCTCAGTCCCCAATCCATGTGATCACGGGTCGTGACCACTCGCTTAGCAAAAGGTCACTTCGCGACTTCGCGTTTCGGGAGATTTCAAAGCACTTCACAACAACTTCATGAGTTATGGACTAACGAACTTGCGACGTAGGGCGGATGAACCATCCACATCTACCCAGCATCCAACGACTGACATTCGCTATGGAACCTCAGGCATCTGAGTTCCGGTACTTTGGGACTTCAGAAGATTTCACATCCATACACCCTGAACAATTCCACGTCACCTTAGGTGACATCATTACCTTACATCACTTAACATTTTCCCAATTGCGGGGGCATGCAATGGTGGTTTTGGAGTAACTTGCCTTTCATCCCATAATTCTCCTAACGCTGACATGTAACCCCTCTGTGAAACCATAGTATTTTCCCCGACCCACTCTCACATAATTAAACCTCATGCTAGTTCTCCGCATGATACAATTTCTAACCGTTGATTTGTGGTGTCTGAGATATGTGGCTTGTCAGGTCCCATCACCCTACTCACACAGGATGCCACACAGCGGAATACTAACGATTGATACGTGGCCCATTTAGATGGGTGACACTCGTCACGTTCCATAGGGAATTTCAAACTTCTACGGATTTGAAACCCACTGGAACGTGGCACACATCCCATGTGTCCATGTCACCTCCAGGTGATGTCATCATGATTCACCACTTCATCTCTTCAGGAGATTTCGCCCTTCACTACTTCGTTTGACCTTTCGACGTTGGTTAATCCAACGGTCAAGCTCTCCTCTCCAAATCTACGGTGTAGATCCACTTCGGAGCTACGGGCTTTGACCCTTATCTTGTTTCTGGCATCAGACTTCACTGAAGTCACAAAGTTCGAAGGGCCTCTAGTTTAACTCCTCTGCACCTTCCCCAGATATGATGGTCATAAGGGATTTCCCTTCCTTCTGAAAAGATCCTATGGCACAGAAAAAAATCTGTTACTCTGCATATTTCCAAGGGAATTCACGGCTAACTACCTCGCAACACTACCAGATTTGATGGTCATGAAGGATTCTCCTTCTCTCGACAGATCCTATGGCTCCAACACCCCAAGTGTTGAGCGCTCTCTCTCTCTGTGATCAAATACCATGCCGGCTACGGTTTTATTCTACCACTACTCCTCCTGAGTTTCATGACGCGGCCAAGGTAGCCTCTTGGCACTCGAGAACGTTCTAAGGTATGAAATGAGTCTTGCCAGACCCAATTTCTACCTGAAACCTTGGTCCAATGACCCCTTATTCAACCCATCTAGGCTCAGTGCTGAAACTCAGGCTCCAAACTTGATTTTTTTCCATTTTGACAACAATTATTTTCCAAACTCTCGCTTCAACCATCACTAACATGGTCCATCCAGGCTCAGTGTTGAAACCTTGAGCTCTGATACCAATTTGTAACATCCCCGACCATCAACCCAACTGCCGAGCAATGCTACTACGCAGAAACATTCTCATACTTATATAATATGCTTATAAAGATTATGCATTAAATCAAATTAAGACATTTGACATGGATTTAACCAACAATATAGAGTAATCACAGTATTACTACTGTCATACAAAATTAAACAAAATTAATAGCAATTCATACTTGCAACGGAATACATGATAGCATTTCAAGACACAGACATGCACCACATATAAATCAAGTAAAAAATTAATACTTATCTCTTAAACTGGCGTAACACCACCGACTATGTCCAAACCTTCCACGAACCTCCTAGCCATAGACCATGCTTCTCATCATGCTCAGCAGTGGGTCACCCCCAAGCTGGGACTAAGCTCCACCTAGGGCAAGTGAATCCTAGACTGGACTGAGGTTACATAAACACTGCACAGTGCAACCAAAAGGATTTACTCTAGGAGCCTTCTTACGCCCACCACGCACAGAATCTCATTCCCCACATGCTTGTTCCACCCGAGAGTATACACCTTCACAAGAACAGTCCATCAGTGCTTCACCTCCCTCTCTGGGTCTCGACAATAGGCTGAATCGGGAATTCTCAGAGCTCCGTAGTTTGTGCTGGACTCTCTCTGGGAGAAAACCACTTCCCAATAGACTCTCTCACCTGGAGAGAGCTGCTCATAGGCTTGGAAACCTGCCTCCTCAACCACAGGCCTGACAACCCGCTTCTTCAGCACACTCCTCGACTCAACTCTAGCTAGGTGAGGACAACAACAATGGTTCAACACTCATTCACACAGGGATGAAAATAACAACAACAAATGGGCATGGCACCATAGGAGGCAACAACCCACACTGAAACACGACACATCTAAGGTGATTACTCAGGTGTTGGGTTCCTCAGAAGACATAGAATGGCTCACAGAGTATCGGTTTCAGGATGCATGACTATGCAGAGGTCGAACATGTTAGACGACGGATCATTCCATGGGTTTTTCCCACTGGTTTTCAAGGTGTGCTACCAGAGAACAAAACACAGAGGTCGATTCTCCTAGTTTTGGGTTCCGACTATGGATAGAAGAATAAACAGGATGAACTGCTAACTCAGACGGAGGATGGCAGAATGACTCACGGGTTACTCGTTCCAGGGTCCTTGGTGGATGTCCCCATTCACAATTAGACAGTGGATGGAGAATCGCTAGACTCCACAGAACCAACCCCCAACACGGCTCAACTTGTCAGCTTTTAATGCATGCGCCCAGGTCGACACTTGTCTTCCTGGAGCTGCATGCACTACATTTGCATTTGTTCCCCTTTCCCAAGAACTTAGGACAAAACTTGGTTAATTGACCACCTTAGACTTTTAGAAAATAATAATAAATTATTATCCCCTTTAGAGGTAATCCCCCTAGCTTAGCCCCTAGGCCCACACACTTAACCTCCTCCCTTACCTAAACTTGTGGAAGCTTAGTCCCCATCACTCTTTCTTCATGGTTGGTCTGCACGCAGCGATGCTTATATATTATATTAAGGATCTGCATAATTACATATACAAAAATCAAGCTCATGGCCTTAACACTTAGGTTCTCCGGCCTAATAAACACATAAGCCCTCCAACTTATCAATAATCGGCTCACCAGCCTACAAAACATGATTACAATTCATAAACATGATTACCATTCATAATATCACTAGGGCACTACCGGGGGATATTACAACACCAAAAGACTCCTCCCTTGTAATTAAGTGTCATGGGGTTAAATTAGTTTTTTCCATGTGAATTTGGTGATGTTTAATGCTTGTCAAAGTCAAATTGAGTTAGTTGAGCTATTGGCGAGTTTTTTATTATGCAAGAAACAAAGGCCTTCATGTATTTATCCATGTTTTCATAAGGGTGAGACCGATAAAAGTGTTTCTATAAAACTACGAGAACCTTATGTATCTCAAAGTGACCTCTTGAATTGGGATAAGGTATTCCTAGATTAGATTGTNAAATGCATTTAAGTATACACTTCCATCACTTACTATGCATGAGTTCCATTCTCAATGCATACTTATTCAATGCACCTTGCATTGAATTACATAATGCTCTTTATCTTAGTCATGTATCTCACCACCCATGAGTTGGAATTTTAGCCAATGTGTTGACACATTCTCCACACACTTCCTATTGTCTTCCCAATTAATCGGATGCCTTCCTTTTTGACCCGAACACTACACCAAGAATATAATTCTGTGGTGTTAATTAGTGTTAGAAAAAAGGTTGCAGCCCAAGTTTTATTTAAAGGTAGGAAGCTTTTAGTACCTATGTGGCTCATAACCTTTGCATATCCGACCTTGCCATATCCAACCAGGTCCTAGTCTCATACATGACTATCTTACTGGTATTCATTCCTATAACTAGTTCTTATCTTTTAATTTTCTTTAGTTATTACCCCATAACCAAATTAACATGACATTCTACTATGTCAGTGTGTGCATTCAGAAGCTAAAAAGATTTGAATTAATACAGGACTCCAACCTTTACCACATCCAGTGGCATGCATTCAATAATATAACCATGTGATTTTATAAAATAACTCTCGCTGAGGAAATTCTTACCTAATTGTCCTTTCAACAATTATGCAAAAAGAGTAATAAAACTCATTCCTGCATGACTGCCATTAATAATTTTTTTATACTACCTGAAAGTCTGATAGTAGTATAAGTTTTCATGCTTCTTTTATCAAACTTATAACCAACACTTCAGCTCTCTGTTGCTTCCCTCCTTATGCAACAACATCACCAACAACACCTTGTAAACGTGCAAGCATTCTTTCCTCTGGCTGACCCAAACAACCCTAACATACTTGCTGCCACAGAAATTGCAACAACTTCTTTCCCGTGTGAAACTTTTTCTTGCTAAACCCAGAAGTATTCAATTCTTCCCAGGTTCCTGAATCTTCTTGTGCTCTCACTGTGATCACTGCACATGATCATTCCTGCCCTAAGCACTTTTGACGTAGTGCCCCTACCTCAGCGGGGTCTGCTGACCTCCCGGTCAAAGGATCGCTCTTCAATCTATTGAGCTGGAGCAGCTCACTTGATTCCTTGCTATAATCCTGTGAACAAATCCACAGGTCCTTTATGTGAAACTCAGCTCATGCGCATAAGCACCAGACATGAGCTTCATCTCCACACAACCACGGGATATGACCACATGCCTATACAAAATGTGTGTCATGATTTTGCGTGTCGAGACTTTGCGAGTGAGCCAACCTTGACTCCCTGATTCCTAAAATCCCAAAAAAAGATAAATGTTCCTTAGCTCCTCTCTTGGCCTCCATCCATATGACCATTCATCATGACCCGGGGCTTGACTCTCAAGCACATCGGGATTTCGCATATTTGGAGTTCTCGATGCGATTCACCTCCATTCTCCTGGTCCCCAAAATGCCTATATTTAGGAGCTCCCAATCTGACGATCCTGATTTCCCCATGATCTGATGGCTTAGATCTCGTTGCGATTTTGTGTATCACGAGGTCGAAATATTTTTCACCTTCGTTCTCTTGATTCTCGAAATACTAAAATTCTCCCTGGACAATCAACGGTCCAGATCACTCCTTGATCAACAGATGTGATCTTTTCATGAATTTGTGTTTCACGAGTTTTCATAAACTTGGCCTTTGACTTCTCCAAGTCACAAGTCAGCAAAATGCTGATCGGCTGCCACGCGTACCTCCCGATGGGTGGTTAGGATCGCTACAATTCTTCCCCTTGCAAATCTCTGGTGTATGTGGATCTCTACCATGTGTCCTTTCCGATGGGTGGTCCCAATGATGTCGAGACTTTGTGTATCGTGAAATCGGCTCTCCTCCTATGCACTCAAATGGACTAAACCTCGTGCACCTCCTCTGGATACAACGACTATTGGTCCACGTGCTTCTAGATCTGACGGCTTAGATATGTTCCTCCTGCGCTCACTTCTTATTGTCTAGATGTGGGTTCCAATGGTCCACAACTTTTCGGGTTTCGATGGTCCAGATCAATTCCTCAAGAATCGACAATTCACGTTTCAGGGTTTCGAAAAATAATTCCCCTCTTTTCTTCCGATCTCTAGCTTTTCGAAATCCACGTGATTTAGATCCAACGACTCACAACTCTTCATAATCCAATGGTGTGGATCCTTTCTCGTGAATTGGGACTTCACGGTTCGTGAAATTAGAAAATAGTTCTCTTCCCCTTTCCAACTTTTGACTTCACAAAATTCAAGTGCATCATATCAACGACTCACACTCGCCATGATTCAATGGTCTATATCTCTCCTTGCGAATCAGATATTCACGTTTCATGATTTTCGAGAGAACATTCTTCCATTCTCCCAACTCCCGATTTTTGATTTCTCGATGAAAGGAATCCATGGTTCGATCTTCCTTGAGATCGATGGTTCACTACCTCTCCTAAGCTTTCGACTACTGTATGAATCTTAGCATTATCCTCCTCCCAGTTTCTTTTGATCTAATGACGCATGACTATCGACGCTTCTCCCTCCAAGGATTCCTACCGTCCATTCAAGTTCTCAATGTCTTCTTGCCAAATATCTTAGCGTCAATTCTTCTGGACTTGACTTCCTCCCTAGCTTGAAGGATTTCGAATATTTCGAAGGCTTCGACGGTGTTTTCCCTCCTGAGCTTCTGTTAATGAAATTTTAACTTCACCCTGGTGCACATTTGCGCTCTGCATGCAAACTTTCACTGTTTCTCCCGAAGATTTTAACTTACTTAGTTTCAAAGGGACTCAGTCCTTCTGCATCTTCCAAAATAATTTTTGGTGCCCTCTTGGCACACTCTATGCTCGTCTTCTTGAGCCTTCGAACTTAAAAAAGTTCCCTCTATACACACTCCTTGCACTTGATAGGCACACTCTGCATACAAAAGTTCCACACTATCCCTTCTGAGCTTAGAGTCAAAAAGGACTCTCTCACACACACTCCTTGCACTCAGTATGCACTCCTTGCATATCTTACAGAAGAGAACACTTGAAATTTATTCACTACTTCACTAGTTTACACATTCCAACTAATCTGATTTAAGAAAATGTTCAGATTTCATTTTCTTTTTGAGCTCTTCTCTACTCTGTAATCATTTTCGGGCACTAGCCTTTTTTCTCTCAGTCCCCAATCCATGTGATCACGGGTCGTGACCACTCACTTAGCAAAAGGTCACTTCACGACTTCGCGTTTCAGGAGATTTCAAAGCACTTCACAACAACTTCCCGAGTTCTGGACTAACGAACTTGTGACATAGGGCGGATCTACCATCCACATCTACCCAACATCCAATGGCTGACATTCGCTATGGAACCTTAGGTGTCTGAGTTCCTGTACTTTGGGACTTCAGAAGATTTCACATCCGTACACCCCGAACACTTCCATGTCACCTTAGGTGACATCATTACCTTACATCACTTAATGTTTTCCCAATTGCGGGGGCATGCAACGGTGGTTTTGGAGTAACTCGCCTTTCATCCCACAATTCTTCTGACACTGACACGTAACCCCTCTATGAAACCATAGTATTTTCCCTGGCCCGCTCTCACATAATTAAACCTCATGCTAGTTCTCCGCATGATACAGTTTCTAACCGTTGATCTGTGGTGTCTGAGATCTGTGGCTTGTCAGGTCCCATCACCCTGCTCACACAGGATGCCACACGACGAAATACTAGCAATTGATACGTGGCCAATTCAGATGGGTGACACTCGTCACGTTCCATAGGGAATTTCAAAATTCTACGGGTTCAAAACCCGCTGGAACGTGGCACACATCCCATGTGTCCATGTCACCTCCAGGTGATGTCATCATGACTCACCACTTCGGCTCTTCGGGAGCTTTCGCCCTTCACTACTGCATTTGACCTTTTGACATTGGTTAATCCAACGATCAAGCTCTCCTCTCCAAATCTACAATGTAGATCCACTTCAGAGCTTCGAGCTTCGACCCTTATCTTGTTTCTGGCATTAGATTTCATTGAAGTCATGAATTCCAAAGGGCCTCTAGTTTAACTCCTCTTCACCTTCCCTAGATCTGACGGCCGTAAGGGATTTCCCTTCCTTCCGAAAAGATCCTATGGCACAGAAAAAATATGTTACTCTGCGGATTTCCAAGGGAATTCATGACTAACTGCCTCGCAACACTACCAGATCTGATGGTCATGAAGGATTCTCCTTCTCTCGACAGATCCTACGGGTCCAAAACCCCAAGTGTTGAGCACTCTCTCTCTCTGTGGTCAAATACCACGCCGACTGCGATTTTATTCTACCACTACTCCTCCTAAGTTTCCTGACGCAGCCAAGGTAACCTCTTGTCACTCTAGAACATTCTAAGGTCTGAAATGAGTCCTGCCAAACCCAATTTCTGCCTGAAACCTCGGTCCAATGACCCCTTATCCAACCCATCCAGGCTCAGTGTTGAAACTGAGGCTCCGAACTTGAATTTTTTCCATCTTGACAACAATTATTTTCCAAAATATCGCTTCAACCATCACTAACGTGGCCCATCTAGGCTCAGTGCCAAAACCTTGAGCTCTAATACCAATTTGTAATGTCCCCGACCATTAACCCAATTTTCGGGCAACGCTACTATGCAGAAACATTCTCATACTTATATAATATGCTTATAAAGATTATGCATTAAATAAAATTAAGACATTTGACATGGATTTAACCAACAATATAGAGTAATCACAGTATTACTGCTGTCATACAGAATTAAACAAAATTAATAGCAATTCATACTTGCAACGTAATACATGATAACATTTCAAGACACAGACATGCATCACATATAGATCAAGTACAAAATTAATACTTATGTCTTAAACTGGCATAACACCACCAACTATGTCCAGACCTTCCACGAACCTCCCAGCCATAGACCATGCTGCTCATCACGCTCAGCAGTGGGTCACCCCCAAGCTGGGACTAAGCTCCACCCAGGACAAGCGAATCCTAGACTGGACTGAGGTTACAGGAACACTGCATAGTGCAATCGAAAGGATTTGCTCTAGGAGCCTTCTTACACCCACTACTCACGTAATCTCATTCCCCACATGCTTGTTCCACCCGAGAGTATACTACCTTCACAAGCATAGTCCATCGGTGCTTCACCTCCTTCTCTGGGTCTCGGCAACAAGCCGGATCAGGAATTCTCAGAGCTCCGTAGCTGGTGCTGGACTCTCTCTAGGAGAAAACCACTTCCTAACAGACTCTCTCACCTGGAGAGAGCTGCTCACAGGCCTGACAACCTGCCTCCTCAACCATGGGCCTGAAAACGCACTTCTTCAGCACACTCCTCAACTAAGCTCTAGCCAGGTGAGGACAATAGCAACAGTTCAACACTCATTCACACAGGGATGACATTAGCAACAACAAATGGGCATGGCACCATAGGAGGCAACAACCCACACTGAAACATGACACATCTAAGGTGATTACTCAGGTGTCGGGTTCCTTAGAAGACACAGAATGACTCATGAAGTACCGGTTTCAGGATGCATGACTATGCTGAGGTCGAACAGGTTAGACGATGGATCAATCCATGGGTTTTTCCCATTGGTTTTCAAGGTGCATGACCAGAGAACAAAACACAGAGGTTGATTCTCCTGGTTTCGGGTTCCGACTGTGGATAGAAGAATAAATAGGATGAAATGCTAACTCAGATGGAGGATGGAAGAATGACTCATGGGTTACTCATTCCAGGGTCCCTGGTGGATGTCCCCATTCACGGTTAGACAGTGGATGGAGAATCACTAGACTCCACAGAACCAACCCCCAACATGGCTCAACTTGTCAACTTTTAATGCATGCACCCAGGTCAACACTTGTCTTCCTGGAGCTGCATGCACTACATTTGCATTTGTTCCCCTTTCCAAAGAACTTAGGACAACACTTGGTCAATTGACCACCTTAGCCTTTTAGAAAATAATAATAAATTATTATTCCCTTTAGAGGTAAGCCCCCTAGCTTAGCCCCTAGGCCCACACACTTAGCTTCCTCCCTTACCTAACCTTGTGGGAGCTTAGTCCCCATCACTCTTTCTTCGTGGTTGGTCTGCACGCAACGATGCTTATATATTATATTAAGGATCTGCATAATTACATATACAAAAATCAGGCTCCTGGCCTTAACACTTAGGCTCTCCGACCTAATAAACACATAAGCCCTCTAGCTTATCAATACTCGGCTTACCAGCCTACAAAACATGATCACAATTCATAAACATGATTACCATTCATAATATCACTGGGGCACTACTGGGGGATATTACAACACCAAAAGACTCCTCCCTTGTAATTAAGTGTCATGGGGTTAAATTAGTTTTTTCCATGTGGATTTGGTGATGTTTAATGCTTGTCAAAGTCAAATTGAGTTAGTTGAGCTATTGGCTAGTTTTTTATTGTGCAAGAAACAAAGGCCTTCATGTATTTATCCATGTTTGCATAAGGGTGAGACAAATAAAAGTGTTTCTATAAAACTACGAGAACCTTACGTATCTCAAAGTGACCTCTTGAATTGGGATAAGGTATTCCTAGATTAGATTGTTGCATTTTCCCTTTCCAGTACACACAAATTTACATGGAAATACAAGTTGTTGTGCAGCTAGAAATTTCCACTAGAATTTACATTTTCTTGCATGCACAACATAGTGCTTTTTTGTTTCAGACATCGATTCTTGTCCCATCTTTCAATGCAAGTCCAAAATACATATCTATCTTGTTTATAAAATTCTCAACATGGTTGAGTTGTATGATTCGAGAATATGTGTATTAGTTTTTGATTTATTGCACAAGTAGCGTAATGATCTTACCTTGCAAAATTCAAACTATACTTCCCACTTAATTTTGTTCTTACATGGAAAATCTCTTCATGATCTCTACATTTTGCTCCCATTTGGTGTTTTGGCACTCTGCTCTTCTAGCAATATCTAGAGACAGGAAGGCAACTGTTTGCCTCGAAACCTTATTTCCTTATGGACCATATTGATATGCACTTGCTTCTCAATATTTGTAGGTTCACTATATGTCAAATATGTGTTTAAACTTGTGCATTTTTCCTCCAATGAACATAAATCTATATTAGGGGTCTCAACTTTGCAGTATTGAGATTTTGGAGTTTAAAACACAATTCAATTGTAGTGATTCTGAAGTTAGGAAAAAATGTGAACATTGAGAAACAACATAAGTAGAACTTGGAACCCTGTAGAATTAAATTTATAAATTTAATTTATGTTATAGGAATTTAAGTTCCTCCTGTAGTTTCTTAAGTTGGGTAGACTATCAAATACCTTATGTGAAGTACAATATTGTATTTAGTTTCTCTACTTGCAAAAAAAGGAATGACTCCCCTTAAAAATGTAGCATGCATTGATAATCAGGGATTATAATGGGTTTTATTGAATGACCTTGTAAAGAGAATAGTATCTCAATCTTGGTAGTGAGAAGTATGATCAATCTGTTATGCATTACCTTCAAATTCATTATATTTTAGGTTGGAAACTTTTCAATTCATTCAAGAAAAAGAAAATCCACGCGGACTGTTAGTTTTTTCAGAATTCTGTCTTATTTGATTTCTTTAGGATCCATAAGTTTTGGCATGCTTGCAGGGAGGAAGTGCATAATGACTTTACAAATCTCTACACTCACAGGTATTAAAATCAATTTGAACGGAACTTGGTAATTACAAACTGCAGAGGAAGTTGGTATGTAGATATGGTAATTATAGTGTGCATATTTCGCTTCCCATAACATGATCTTTCTTCCTGTGTCAGATTTTCACATTGCCAAAGGACACATTGCTATTTCCTACTCATGACTACAAAGGCCAGACAACTAGATTCTGAATTTCTATGAAGGAAAGTGTACCAAAAAAATCATCCTTTTGAGGTCCCATATTTGACCTCCAGCTTTTTGCTTTGCTTTTTGGCATGTATTGTCCCTTCTTCTCTTTGTTGGATTTTTTTGTAGGACTTTTCTATGTTTCTATCATGGTCATTGTTGGCTTCCTTCAAATTTTGATGGAGATGGCTATACTGAATAAGATATACAAATAAACCAAGTAGCTACCATCACTGGTACTTGCTTAACAAGTCACATTGCCCAATCATGTTGATATGCGTGGAAGCATATTAAAATGTAATGTGACTTAAATTATTAATTGTGAAAACAAAACAAAAAAGAAACAAAAAACGAGACTACAAAACCAAAAGAATTGAACCCAATACAATTCTAGATGTGACTGAATTATACAATTCTACTTTTGTTACAATGGAGTTACAAAAGATAGACAGTGTTCATTTGCCAATAACAAAATTAGAATTGTTTCTCTATGAAGGGAAGACAATTCAATTTTATTCCAATAATACAAGTATCTTTGTTTACAAAATGACATGCAGGTCACAACCTGATAAACACTACAATATGGCCATGCAATATCATAATTGAATATAGCCATAAAGTGCAACATTAGAATTACATAAACCCAAATAACTGAACGTAGGTCGGAGTCTCTGCAGATTTGATGCATTTACAACCAATTAAGATACGGGAAAAGATGGATTTTTCGATGTAATGATTCCTGAAGCATCTGGAAGATGGATTTCTGGACTTCTGGGGTTCAAATGTCCATGTTTTACCTGCTGACGTGTACAAGAGTTGGGTTAGTTTTGATACCAAAAAGAATATTTTTCTAGCTAGCCTTAAGTAATTATTTGACACACAAAATATAAGCTTCATAAAGTTGATAAACTTAACAACTTACAAAATTATTTCGAAGAGAATACACTTATAGGAAACTTGAATGTCTTGTGAAAGGTCCCATTGATAGAGGGTCACATCTACAAAAACAAATATGATAATGAGACTTTAAAAACAATAAATTATTAAATTAAGAGGGTAGAAAAGTTAACATACAGATTGCATACCTAGCACTTGTCCCAACTCCACCTTCATAAACATCAGATATCTTACGTTTTCTATTTTTCTCTGCTATTATTATCACTATACTAAGATCAATTGTTTCTGGAAGGTGGTTTTTCTTCTTAAATCCATCCATTTTAGGCCTATAAATTGTTTGACCCATTTGCACAACAACATATGAATGATTGGAACCCCCTCCTTTTTGTGTGCATCTATGGTAAATGGTACGAGCTAGCTTATGTGATTTCTCCACACCCTATGTACCCCAAATGGCCAAGCTTACATATTTTGTTGCAACCAATGGTCCATGTGCAAATAACTTATGCTACAAACATTGGCATCAATCTATCTTAGAATACCAAACAAATATACGAAATGAAGTTAATTTACAATAAATTATGTAAAGTAAAGAAATGTACAAAGGAAAGTACTAGTGGGATGAAAATTAATATGGATACCATATAATGTGTCATATGGTTGTCCCCCCAGGCTTCTATCATTGCTCTTATGAAGTCTGTAATAGCTTCTTGAAAGGTTATTGCATCACCTTCCATGAATTTTTCCTTATCCATTAGTAGAAAAAAAGATGAAAGTGAGCTCCAAGAACATTTATTCTTTCTAGTTGATTCACACCCTTCACCAGTGCGATCATCTTCTGCATCAATTAATTCTTCATACAATCCCCAACATCCATGTCCACATTGTTTTTCAAGAAAATGACGTGCCTTGACACCTGACATTGATGGATTTGCTGGAAGATTTCCTCATGTACCTGACCTCTTAATATGTTTTTCAATTTTAACATGTCCACCATGCAAACCTGCTTTTGAAAGAACACGTTCAATTGCCTCAATTGACTTTTTACTTTCAGCTTGTGGGGTTTTTTTCCATGCAAACAAAATAGATAAATACACCATATTATCAACAATTCTCACAAATGCATGCAAAGTGCACATGTGCACCCTAATCAATGGTATAGAAAGAACTGCATCTAGATTTGGATCAAGTAGATCATGGTTGGGAGGAAGGTTTTGATGACAGCTCAAAATATCACCATTCCAACTTCGATCTTTTTGTTTTTTCTTCATGCAATATAAGCAACTATGCATTGCATTTGCACCATGAGAAATGTTGTACATACACTTAAGAGTTTTTAAATCAGCTGCAAGGTGCCATTCTAGAAAATATGAACCGTATCCTTCCACATATAACTTTTCCCCTACATCATGTGAAGACATAATTGATGGTAAAGATGTTTCACTGAAAACAAATTTCAAGAACTCATGGGACTCCTTGTTGACATGAAAAATTCCCAACCAAAAAAGGTGATCTTCAGATTGAACTTGAAAATATTTATCACTTGTCTTATCAAGGTTTGGATCTAATGCATGATTCATTAATGTGATTGAAACTCTTTCATAT